>JAODKN010000048.1:6856797-6873514 GCA_026774425.1 Petrocephalus zakoni | reverse complement strand
ATTAGCAGTTGTAATCAGATACAGGTGTTTGTTTTAGAAATGCAAAGTGCATGGTGATTCCATATAATTTTCCTCAGGTTTGTGTTTCCATATTTTTTTCCTCTGTTTGATCTTTAAAACAGTTGTCATTGACTATAGTTATCGTTCTTTGTTTTTTTAAAAAAGTGTTTTATACAGCCAGAAGTTTGGATTGTTGAGTGAAAATAGTTTTGTGGCATATATGTGCTTGTTTTTTCTTCTACACAATTAAACATTTGAATGAACATCTTCTGAGAGGGGTGATTCCATACTTTTTGCCAGGGGTTGTATAATTAGCTGATGCATTAATGTGTACTAAATAGTTTACCAATATATGAAAAGTATGATACAATGGTGGTATGGATCAGCTTTAAATACACTCTTAATATAATCTATTTCTAAATGCTCCATTTTGGTATGCTATTAAAACACTAAAGATACAGTAAAAGTATACTATTAACACTGAAATATAATTTAAATAGTATGTGGCCAATATATTTGTAGCATCTTAAATGTGTGTGTGAAATAGATTTAATGTAATGTATTGAAAGTGTATTTAAATATGAATTAAGCTGGGTCAAAGTTAGTATACTAAATATACTTTTTGTACATTAAATCATATCATTACCACAACTTTAGCACATTAAATATATTTTAAGCTGGGTCAAAAAAAGCCAGATTAAAGTATACTATAATTTTGGTGTGCTTAAGTATATTTATGCCATACTACTTTTTCACAAGGGAAATCTTACTGAAAAACATAAAATATCAGAGCCAATGAAGTGACTTTTATTTTTTTAAGTTTTATTTGCAAGCGTCTTTTTGTTTTAAACATGGGGGCGATGAGAGGCTCTGTGGGTTAAGTCTGTGTGGCCGCGATCAGAAGATGGCCAGTTTGAGCCTTGACCTCCACAGGACAGTCGCATGTCCATGGGTCCATGAACGAGACCCTTACCCCTACTGCAGGTACAACACACAGGCTATGGGGAACAAGATGGGGAAGACAAAGAGAGGAATTCAAATGTTCTTTGCCAAATAAAAGATGTATCTATTTGTCAATAATTTTTTATAATAGAAAAGGAGATTCTTTTATATGTATTTTTAATTGAAGGAAATTACCCTCTTGTTTTTTGGCTTAGTGAAAACCACCAGTTGTGAACTTGACAAACATTTTGCTGCATTCTTATTTTTAAATGGAAAACTATAGTAAATGATAATAAAGCCATTCAGGGTTTTGTAACACTGGCCAGTCCCTCTAGAAGTCAACAACCCAAACATTGTTCATTCCGTAAGCCTATGTTGTCACGGGCGCTAAGGATGCATTATGATGTACAAGGTATCATGGAACATCAAGTCAAGAAAGTTTATTGTCATGTGTACAAGCAGAGTGTACAGAGTACAATGAAATTCTTACTTGAAACTTTTCTGCGGGCTTAAATGCCATTGGTTTTTTAATGTCACATAAGTAACTGTAAAGCTATCGTCGAGTGTACATTCCCATACTGCTAAAAATAGTGTTGTGCTATAAAATGACTAATCTAAGTCACGTGATAGAGTGCATGTGCCAAAAGTGTGAAAGATGCCATTCCGGACTCTGCTGCTTAGTCTGACTTAAATAGCAAATGTATGACGAGAGAAACTGTAGCGTTCAAACTGTCAGTAATTTTCGCAGAATTTACCTGGCCAAATTTCACATTGTTATATGTAAATCAAAATATTTGTTAGCAGCATTGTTAAAAATGGATGTCTGTCTTCCAGTGTCTGGGCCTAACTTTCAATTCACAAATCACACAATATGGAAAATACAATAGTGATTAGCGTAAAGGCATGTTTTGGGACTGGAGGAGACAAAAAATGGGCTAGAGGAATCTTTAATCTACTAACTTCACCTAGATGGGATAGGTAATCTGGCTTCGTCATCACAGTATTATGATTTACACAGTTTTCCTGCAGTCCCAGGGCTGTGTATCATCTGCTATATACTACATATGAATATGTCCAATGTTTATCGTCCACATAATATTTGTAATACCCCCTCTCTAGTACGGGGTACACAATAACATTTACACTATCACATAGTGTCATGCCCTGCCTGTCGGATCCTCCTGTGTGCCACACCCCCCTCATTTCCCTTGTGCGAATCCTCCTGTTCCCAGCTGTGTATGCAATCAGCGTTTCGTGTATTTAGTCTGCCCCAGTCTTGTCTCCCGTGTCGGGTTTTGTCTATGCTTGGTTAGCTAGCAGTCACGCTTGCTCCCGTCTGTGCCCTTTTCTACCCTGTTTACCCGAATAAAACGCCCTTTGGAAGTGCTCAAACCCCGACAGCTGCATCCATGGGTCGTAATTCCCGGCGACGGCGTGACACAAAGAACTGCAAAATTTTTCATTACAAACACATGCACTGTTTTGTAAGTGATTGTATATACCTGCCTTTAAACTGTTGATATTCTTTTTTATTTTACTAATTTATTTATTTTACTAATGCATTTTTATGGACCTCTTCCTGTACTGTAACAGTTTTTTTAAATCCTACTTATATCTGTATACCTGCTGTGGGACCAAACGACCCCCCCCCCCCCCAAAGGGATACACAAAGTCATGTCTAAGTCTAATTATTGTGTGAATGTTTGAGGACTTCAATAATCACAGCAGAATGTAGCCTTTCACATGCAACTGTGCACTGCATGGCGGGCTCAGCCACATCCCTCTGAACAGGCTGGGGAAAAGGCCACGCCCCTCAATACAGGCTGGGGGGAAAGCCATGAAAGGCTTTCATCCATGAACCTGTTCTCATTGTTTTCTCTGTTTGCATCATTCCCTCTTTAAAATGATCCTCCCAGATATAAACCACACCACAAAAAACAACAATAATATTATGAATTCCTATTCTATTGCCTAGAAACTGAATATAAACAAGAAATAGATCTCTGCTTATTTAAAATGTGCGAAACACACAGAGAGATGCAGACATCACACACATGCGTTTATAATTATATCTTTGTGGGACTCTCCATTCATTTCTATGGGAGAAAACTCTAATCCCAATATGAAAATCTTAACCCCTACCCAGCCCTAACTTTAACCATAAGTAACCAAACAAAATACAAGACTTTTTGATTGCATTCACAGATCTTTATAACGACCTGAACAATGGTCCCCACACTGTCAAAATAACAGGTTATAATCACATTATGGAGGACTGAAACGATGTTCTTCTAGCCATCCAACAAGACATCACCAACTTTTTGGAGAACGGAAGAAATTCCTCTTAGGGTTTCAGCAAGCCCAAGGGCATAGATTTGGGTATAGACAGTAGATACATGTCTCTACCAATACTGCGGGAGTACCATGTGTTCAGGGGGCCTTCAGTGGGGCTGAGGTTGGGGCTGATTTGGTCCCTACCAGTGTTGTAACCAAACCTTTGCCCTTGACAATGCATAGGTTTAGACTGTATATCCAAGATTTCACAACCACGTTAATCCAAATACTTTCTGGCAAAATATAGCAAATCGACAAAGTCACACCTGCAATGTAAACTAGGATCAACACACACATTTTATTACATCATAAAATTCAATGATTCAAGTTGTATTCAGAATTCTATATGATTTAAGAAAAGCAAAGAGTTTAAGGTTATGAATGGGTACAGTGTGTAACCTCACAAAGGCTAGCTTCTCACAAGTAGCAGGGGTCAAGTCTTATCTCAGTGAGATAATCCCACAATAGCCTTTCACCCAAGAGCTCTTTCAGCGCAGCCAGTTCTGAACCTGTTACAAACTTGGATGTTTCATGGCAATTAAAGTTTTGGCAGAGACATAATTAAGCATATAAATTATTGACATATGAATCACTTCAAAAAAGAAGGTATTCAATACAAATTCTCAGTGCAAGATGTTGGTGAGTGCCTATTAAAATTTAATTCCCTTTCCACACCTTTAGTGTTTGCAAACGTAAATAACCACCTCCATACAGACACATTGCAAGCCTTTATTATAAGCAAAAACATATACACACAGAGAGGCGTATTCTCAAGTTGTTGCTTAACAGGTTGGACCATTGTTGAAGTGATGTCAGTGCTCAGTCAGTCAGGCAGAGCAACAATAACGCCAGCCCTTTGAGGCAAGCTATATAACCAAGTTGTACATGCAAGCACAAATGCATCTGCATCTGAAGTAGCCTGTGAAGAGTAGGACTGCTGAAGTGACACCTGCTTGAAAGGAAGAGCATACTTTTAAAATCATTTTGCAATGGACCTGTGTCTCTTCGCTACATTTTAGCCTCAGTATCAACCCTGCTCATAGTCCAGGGCTCTTCCAATACACTCCAGCCTCCTGTGGAAAGTCCCATCAAAGTCGCAAACTGAGCATTGCCTATCTGACCTACACTGTTTCATGCATCAGGCCTGCTGACAGCCGACGTTACTCTAGTAATATCAAAAAATGGCAACAAAGGGCAGACCATTTAAGTGCTCTGCCAGAAGCTTTTTTTAAAAAAAGGAGGAAAGGCGGGTAATAGGGAGCTGAGCTGCTATTTGAGATCTGAAATGATTAAATACTATGTCAGTGAAAGCAGTGAGGGTGCAATAATCTTACTCTTCCAGAGGTGGGTAGGCCTAATCCTGGCAGTGAGAGCTGCATTGTGAGTGTTGGGACTGCAGCAAGGCTAATGCTAGTGTGTCCCTGTCTGTGAACAGGGCCGTATATCCAAAGGGGGCCTCCAGCAATCATCCTGCTGCAAGAGCTAGGATCCTGCTGTCACAGTATGAGATGTGGGGGTCGGGCGGCGCTCTCCTTACAGCAGGCTACTTACGGTCTCTGCACTTGCACAAGAGCAGATAGGCCAATCGAGCACTTTCCCGTGAATGGGATTATTATTAAAACCTTATAATTAAATCTTATAAGCAGGATGACCATTAATACCTAGGAATAAATGTGAAGTTTATTAAGCCATGTTTAGGTTGCCTGCAAAAAACTCTATTTTATGTAGTTGAAAAGCAAAGTGAGTCAAATGATATATTCAAAACAAATGGTATTGCAGACCTTGGCAGATCATTGCACGATGAGAAATTATTTTAAACTGGTGGAACATTTTAATATAGCCTTCCTGTGTAGATATAGTAATTTTAATGTAATATTTTATAAGTATAAAATTGAACTTTACATGTTAATGGAATTTAGTTAAACTACATTTCATTTTGATTGTGAATATAATTGTACACAAAATTTTTGAATACTTTGATTACTAGAACATTTTCTGGGATTAAAATAAGCTTAATTATTCTATCATTAGAACTTGCCTAAAATGAGAAAGGTGTTTGCCAAATTAACACTCATAAGCTAGGGTTTTGTGAAAATGTCTGTGTGTCGTCATTTTTAGCTAATTTTATAAAGCCATTAATGAGAAAGCAGCATTTTATTTGTCATAATCGTCACAAATGATGTGTATCCAATTTCAATGTTGGAAATTCAAATAAACTAAGTAAAACTGAATATTATTTACATTTTACCATGCTTCATTCTGAATTCCATTCTGCATTCCTTTGGACACTTTGCACAAAATTCAGTGCATACCTTTCACTATACTTACTAAGACTGATAGCCTGTATAAGACCCAACAGGCAATGTTACCAAAAATTCCCAAACTGGCTAAATTATTTTCTCGAACTTAAGTTTGAATAAATAACATGACGCCGAGTGTTTACACGACTGGGCTATGGGACGTGTGTTAAATGGTTACGAACGTTAAGCGCGATCGTAATCCTCAGCACCTCGCTATGATTTAAGGAGTGCAACGTGAATATTAAGCAAATTGTGAAAAGGGCCAAACCCAAACTAGGAGAAAGACTTTTTTTTTCAGAAAAAGCAGATGCCTGACTGTCCACGAATCCACTTCAGCCTGAGAAAGTGTGGGCGGCGGAGAAAAAGATTAGATTTATGCCTTTAATTGCTTTGTATCCTACGGCGGCATACAACATTTAAACTTAACATTGCACTTAGCCATACCCTCTCCACCAAACTCTAACCGTTTGGATGATCTTATTTCAGCTAACTGCTTGCATTTGACTGATATTAACACATTCAATGGAACGGCGTGAAAATACGAAGATTTCGTTTTAGCATTTGACCAACTTTTATTAATCATCGCAACAATTTCAAGATAAATTTAAATGAGGAGTTTTGGTTAAATGTAATTGTTTATGTGACCCTGCATGTGATGGCTGTGCTGAAGTTTAAATCACTTATTTATACCCATGTATGTGAAAATATTTTTATTTTAACTAGTCGAGCTGTTCCAGATCCAATTAAAAGCAACTGCAAAAATCATCAAGAAGCTGTGAACGTGGATGAATGGATGGATGGATTTATGGATGGATGGATTCTAAGCGCGCGTCTTCTCACGCCACACATCGTGCTGGCTTACAATAATACACAAACAGGCATAACAAAACACATTGACTGAGAGGGAGCATTTACCTTGAGGGATTTAGAGAATCATTCCATTGAAATGTTTATGCAGACGCGCATAGGATTTCCTGACATGCACCACCTTCATATGAGCATATCTTGTTTAAGTGGGTATTGATTTTGTGTACGAGGGGACCAGGTACTCGACTAGAAGTTTCTTTACCGAAAATTTAAAAGTGCTTAAGTATACTGTTTTTTAACTACACGATTGCTGCGTTTACAACTGTTCGTGTTACACATTTGTTACATTTCCAAATGCTAGAATAAGAACCGAAATCTAAGTTTATGCGGAACATTTACAATGGAATTTACGCAAAGTCCTGTTTCAGATTTGTGCTTATCGGTTTATAATTGCGAAGTGGACATCGTATAACACAAGTATCATATTTTACTGTTATATTACTATGGATATACTCCGTTAAACTGTCAAAACACGACTGCTTCAGTGGAATACAGGAGAGAAATTAGTTCGTCAGTGCCATTCTTTGTGTTTCGTACAAATTTATTTATCATTTTGGAATAGAGAATGATCTTAAATTCTGTAGAAACATCTGTTTAAATTGAACTCGATTGATTTCGAATTGTGATATATATCAACTTGTTACTGTCAAAGATATCACAAAAAAACTCACAAACCAAAATGGAACAAGTTGACAAAACGATCACAAGCTTCATGAAGAAAATTAAAATACACAGCTTACTATAAATATAACTCCCGCTTGCGACCCGCACAGTCTCTTGTAGCATTGAAACCTAAATTCAATGAAGGATAAAAAATAACCAACTCTACACAGATTTGGACACAGCCGGCACAAACCTTGAATATTCTACATTTTAATTGTAAACATGTACTTGGTGATAGTGTACCTTCCCTCTTCATTGACTAGTCTTTCCGAAAGACGTTTAAATGAATCTGGCAATAGAATAAGTCCTCATTCTCGCAAAATAAGAATCTCTGAAATGCTAATTACTCAGTTGGGCTCAGTACTGGTAGACGCATTCCGGGACACGGTCCCTTAAAACGACCAAAAAGGGACTTCATGTAAGATGGACATTTGTTTTTTTCTTGCGGAAAAACAAAGCAATGGACAAAACCTCGGAACTGTATTCTAAATTCAGAGATCAAAGCGTTCAAGTTTGCGACGCACTTCCAAGGTTCAGTCTCTTCAAATGTGAGTGAGGGGTAGCGTTCCGTTCACTCCAGTGCCGGCGCTTTGATAGTGCTGATGGACGCTGTGTAACCGACTGGTCTGCAGCGTAGAGTGATCCGATCCGTCTCCCCCGGGAGGAAGGTACATGCTTATCATATCCCGCAGGTCTCCCAAGCACGCTCTTTGGGAATGAGACGTGATCGCCGGCGGTGGTGAACTCGGTTCACTCTTACACACCGAAGCCATAGAACTCAAGCCCATCGCGCTGGTTGTCTGCGGTGTATACGCCGGGGACATGCTGTAAGTCGAAGCTGCGTTCATGTAGGTCTGGGCGCTGGACATCATGGGGTACTGCAGCCCTGCCATCTCGTACCGGTGCATCTGCTGAATCTGCGGACTGTTCATACTCGGGTGCTGCGTGTAGCCAAGTTGGTCCTGCATGAGGGAATAGGCGCTATTGCTCCATCCATTCATGTGTGCGTAACTGTCCATCCTCTGTCCAACTGAGACGGAATTGTTGACGGCACTGTTACCCGGCGCCAGAAGTCCTCCTGGCAATGAGTATTTGTCTTTCTTAAGCAAGGTCTTAGTTTTTCGTCGGGGCCGGTACTTATAATCCGGATGCTCTTTCATATGCATAGCTCTCAGTCGCTTGGCCTCGTCGATGAACGGTCGCTTCTCCGCGTCGGTCAAAAGTTTCCAGTCAGCACCCAGGCGCTTGCTGATCTCCGAATTGTGCATTTTAGGATTTTCCTGGGCCATCTTTCTTCGTTGTCCCCGGGACCAGACCATAAAAGCGTTCATGGGCCGTTTCACCCGGTCCTGGTCGCTGGCGCCGTTGCCCTTGCCGCTGTTACCACCCGGTCCCGCATTGGGCTGCGGGAGAGGGCTTTTTATCTCAGTTTCCATTATGCTATACATTCAACTGCCTTTTCAGTCTTCAGTTTACTCGAGAAGAAATAATAATCAAAAGAAAACACGGTAGATGAAAGACTAAGTAAACCGTCCGCTGCTATTAATTCCTAACTTGAAACTGTTCACTTACTTCTCATCTCTTTGCGTTTGCCGAACCCCTCTTCCTCTCTCGGCTCTGGATGAGGACTGTGAAAACTTATTCTCCAAACTGAGCTCTTAATAGTGGCCTCGAAAAGTGATTGACAGCATTACAACGAGCTGCAATTGGCCAATCACAGAGGAGCGCTCAATCCTCCTTGGAACCCAGTAAATAGGATTGTAAGAATCTTGTTTAGAGGTAAGTCGTTAAAATATTACTGGGATATGTAATATAAAGAAAACTTCTTTGAAATGTATACCTAAGTTTAAGTACTGAATCTGTTCACGGCAGAACATGACATAGGATATACTATATGCTTAATTTAATGTGGCGCTGTCATTTTTTATAAATGTTGAACTTATTTATCTTACTGATAGTTGTATCATTATGCAAAATCATAATTTAAATATACATTATATATATATATATATATATATATATATATATGCATGAAACTAAGATTAACTAGATTGATAAATGAAATTGGAAGTTAAAAAATTATTATAAAGATTTTAGACTTTTCACTGGATATACATATGTGTCAGAAAGCATAATTTGCATGAATGGTTTAATAAGTAATTAAACTAAAAACATCGCAATAAAGCTTGTTTCTTGAACTTTGGATAAGCATACATTTTATTAGATCACATGACAAAAAAGTAAGTATTAATGTCATATTGCGAAAACAAGCTGATATATATATAAAATCACATCTGACAAATAAATAATCCATATCGCATATGACAATTCGCCACAGACCCATCAAATTGTAACATAACCTGTAAAACCATCATATAAAAGGTAGGCCTATAGATGTTTTCTCCCCCATGCTCCCACTTAAACCTCACAAAGCTATAGATTTGAGTTTGGCATGCATGAATAAGTTTGCCGAGGTGACAAGCCGGGTTGTGGGGGAAAATCATTATACAAGAAACAAAGCGTCAATGCCCTCTTGCGGTCAAAGCAGTCTGTTTGCAGAAATTAAATTTGGAACAGCATAATTCCGATATTTACAATAATACATAGCCTAGTTGTTAAATACCATGACAGTATTAACATTATTTGAATAATCAAATTAAAAATAATTATACAAATAATTCTTGCTTTAAGTTAATTAGTACGGACACATATTTGCAGTTGAAGTAGGACCAAGAAAATAAAATTCAGCTTCCTTTGAATATTGGAAGGGGTCTGTCAAAAACGACAGTCGGGGCTTTATTAAAATTACGATCACTGTGCAGGTGCTGTTCTATTTAACGAAACGTTAATATCGGTCACATAGCGGTGAAATCTTTACCTAAGTATTACACGTCAGTTTAACAGCAACAAATGCATCTCTAATTCACACATTCTCAGGTTTAGGTACTATAGCATGGAACAGGAATATCAACTGCAAATACATACATTAAGTGAAGGATACTTTCTTTCCCACTGGGAGTTTATCCAAGTAGCGCTCATACCTAAGTCGTAGTATGGATTATTATCTGCTTTACTTGCATGACGCTAAAGACAAACGCGCCTGTCAAATTAATAAAAGCAAATGTAATCTTACTGCAAAATGAAGAACACATCGTGGCTCACAATGATAAAAATAATATCCTGTAAACCTTTCGTTAGTTTACATGTCACGTTGCAATACAATTAGTTACGTGAACAGTACACACACACCATATACTTCACTCCTAATTAGCGGTTGTTTTATGCTAACTAATTCCAAGAGGCCAGTAACACGTTCATCGCTATGGATCGGTGCAACTGATCCCTTGTAATCATCTTATCGAAATCAGAATCGGAGACGGAAGAAGACCTGCCCACTTGGGTCCGATAAGGCGTATTTCTGACATATTTGTTAATTAGACGTGGTGTTAGACGACCAACAAATGACACAACTGTTCATGCATTACGAGACAGATATAGGACCTGCTTTATTTTTAACGGTATATATTTAGTCTGGGGGTACAATTTCAAAACTGGATTTAAAAAGGATTTTTTTTCAATTAATGAATTAGAATTTTATTAAAAAAATGTCCTTAACTAAAAGGGATGCGTATTATAATGGTAGCGTATACTAAAATGAAAGTGAGAAAAGAATGCGGCTACTGATGAAGTTTTCAATGTCAGATTTTTTACAACAATGTGGGCCATCGCGGAGGCATCGCTTTCTGTTCTTTGTAAAGGGTAACACTGCCAAGTATGCTTCATTACATTTAAAATTAATATAAAATCTACATCTGAATATATCTTAGGGAAATGCAACAGTAACTGTGACAGTCTAAATAAGAATTGTGTTCGATTTCGGTTATAATTGTATGACATAAAGTCAAAATGTCGCTATTGCGACATTTAAATAGCAGGTGTGCATCAGACGGCGAGTTCTTAAAGTTAAACATAAAAGTGCTGTTTGATATTTACATTTGGTTGTTTTACATTTAGCTGTATAAGCACATATGTGGTTGTATCACAACATGGATATAATATCATAAAACCTATATTACGCAATTTTAACTTGGCTTAAACCTTTGGAATGACTTATTTTTATTCCAACCTAATGACCAAGGCGAGGCCACGCGGTAGAAGTAATTAACACGGAATGGTTTTTCAATTACGACGACAATGGAGACAGTCTCATTAAAATTTGCATGATTTTTGGATTCGTAATGCAAATGGCCACGCGATTTGAATACGTTCTGCCTTTTTCATTGTCTCGCACTGAATGGTGTCGTCCCCGTTCTATCGCAGGTAAAGGAATATTCACGGGCCATTAAAAAGAGAGACACCCACGCCGCACACGACTGTATTATTATAAAGCAAGGCGTTTTGTCAAGCTTTAAAATTAATGTGTCGTTATGAAAACTAACTAGATGTCTCTAACTCGCTTTGCTAGTTGCAGCTTAAAAAACACTCGCCTCCTCCGATTATTTATAACCTCCCATTTCCTTCCGTTTAAATTTTATACTATATTGGTTGAAAATAAAAAAGTTCCCATAATTCTCATTATCTTTTTTTGACGAGAAACCCGCATTGAACAAAAATAAAATAAAGGTAGAATATATCGGCAAGCGAGAATGAAAACGAGCCATCAATTTCTAACAGGCCTCAATGGCACTAGAGGTTTAACACATTCCGTTGCTCTAGTGTAAGTCACATGATTGGCAAGTTAAATTAATTCGTCTTTTCTGTCAGTTCTTCTACTTGAAGGCCAGTTGTTGCGCAAACAACTAGGGTGAAATATGTAGGTTGTAGTAAGACAAAATAGTTTGATAAGAAATTATTATTTTTTTCTTTATTTAACACGATCTTGAGGTGTATGCAACAAAATTTAGCTTAGTCTATGTACAGGAAACTGGTATGTAGACAAACAAACACCTTATCTCGTAATCTGGGTAATTATAAATGTCATAAGAACAGTTTTCACACGGCAACGAAGACAATGAACACAGAAAAGTAGTGCAAGTTATCCACTTTTAATCACCACACTCACTGCCACAGATTAAGATAGCCTACTAGTTTAAATACAATTTAATCATTCGATCTAAATAAAAGTAAATGATTGGAAACAGTGTCCTGTAAACAACAACTATAGTTAGAACTGAATTGCACTTCTAAATAATTTATAAAGTCATTGTACAGTGTAGCAATTAATACTAAGCATTGCTTAAATATAATTTATAATTATACATATAATTTTAACAATTAATATTTTGCATAATTAATTGAATATTTATTAAATCACTTACATATATAAATATGCATATATCCCCTCAGGACACTCAATGGCACTAGTAAGTTCAGTAAGTAAATAACGAGCCATTGTGATTTACAAAAGTCATTACTTCACTATTTCAAATGTATTGCCTTTAAAATGTTTTTAGTAATTGGTAGGTTATACACCTAGCTTCTGGACAAATCGTACTATATAACTAAGCAATTTTACTGTAACTATAATTTCGGGGCTTTTTCGGGGCATCTTCCGTGGGCAATATTTCTAATTCCATCTTAAAATTAACTCAAGTGCCTTCGCATTGAAAAATACTGTTTGATATTGGCCTGGAAACGGCGTAAATTACAGCAGCCCACCTAACTTTTCAGTGGCTATCAAACACTCGCCACGTTTCCCCTAGCAGTGCTGTAATTCCATTCCAAACACTTATCTGAGAACAATATGGGGTTAAGCACAGCGTAAGAAAATTTCACAGTTTTAACGACTGACAGAAGTATTGCATATTTTTACTAGCACATTTTCTGTTCAATAAAACCAATCAGATATCCTCATATTCTGAGCCGCCGTCTCCGTGGTTAATCCTAAACACGGCCAACAGCTACACTTGTTATACTTCGTTCCCAGTAAGCAGCAACTGGCGAAGAATCATTAAGCATCATTTTTTCGCGTTCTTATAGTTATATTACACAGAGATTAGGGGCCTGTCGAGAATACTGACATCCTGGAATAATCTAGTTAAATGACATACTTCTCAGACAATGCGTGACCGCAATAGGAATTACACTCATACAATCTATCATACGCTTATCCACGCACCATTCAACTCTTATAGGCCTTATATGAAAATATAAAATGTCATTCATTTGCCCACCGGTGGGCTGTAGTCTTACATATCCAGATTTTGAATTCTAACACTGCCTCTGCTTTGTGGGTTCCGTTCGTAACCCACATACACGAGGGGGAGGGGGGTTGCATAGATCACTTTTGCGCACCAAAATGTCCCCAAAGTGTGTTAAAACCTGAAATTTCCCTACTTTTGGGGACATCTTTTCAGGTCCACTTTTGGAAAAACTCAGTTTTATAAAAATCTGTGAATGGAATCAAAAAAGTGAAAATACCGAAAGTATTTGGACTGGTAACATATGGGTTGGGGTTAAGGGTGTCGTGATTGGGATTAGGGTTTTTCCCATAGAAATGAATGGACGATCCCCATTTGGATAGGTACGCCGAGACTGTGTGTGTGTGTGTGGACATATTTATATTACGTTGTGGGGACATTTTTGGTCCCTATAAGGATAACCTCAATTTTATAAAAATCTGTGTCTGCAATCAGAAAACTAAAAATGCCAAAAGTCTCATATTTTATGGTGTTACTTATGGTTAAGGTTAGGGCTGGGTAGGGGTTAAGGATGTCATAGTTTGGATCAGGGTTATGCCCATAGGAATGAATGGAGTCCCCATAAAGATTGGTTTACATGGCATGTGTCTATGTGTGTGTTATTCGATGGATTGGCATCCCGTCCATTGTCCCTCATGCCACTACATGACCGGACACCCAGGAGACTAGAACCGGTTGAAATCTGGCGGCTCCCCCTCGATATTCACTTTCTAGCTACGGGTCTGGTTCATACTGTTGAGTCGGCTGCATAACGAGTCTTGTTTCTCTTCTGTACCCAAAGTTATTTTAGCGGAATTTACAAAGCAAAATAAATTAGAGGATAGCTTGCTAAAATTAAGATACGCCGTGAAAAAACACTCTTCTCTGCCTGCTTATCTTAATTCCACTCGGCAGTATCATTTTATAGGTAAAATCAAATGTAGCTCAAATGTAGGTCAAATGTATATATTTTGGTTACAATATTATCCATTCATCTCCTGAGCCCGTTTGTCCTATTCAGGGCCATGGGGGTCCAGTGTCTCGGAGGCTATGGGCGCAAGGCAGGGGACCTAGGATGGGGCTCCAACCAATCACAGGGCACACTCACACACCAGTTACTCACACATGCATACCTATGGGCAAGTTGGTAACACCCAATTAATCTCACCATGCTTTTGGACTGTGGGTGGAAACCCCACAATGACACGGGGTGAACATGCAAACTCCACACACATGGAGCCATGGTGAAGACTTGAACGCAGGTCTAAGAGGTTTGAGATGACTGTGTTACCCAGGGCACCATGCTGGTATAATCTAAAATAATATAATAATACCTTAAATTTCGCCACTCGATCCGCTGGTATGTTACCCGGCTCACCCCGATCTTATTGAGCACTTAAGATTGATCGTTAACGAGCCTTTCCCGAAACCCCTCGTAGCTAAGTAGTTCGTTATTTCGCTCGTAGATTTGCTAGAGATCCGACCCACGCGTTATTTTCCTAAGTAGTACTTACTCTTGTTCGTTATTCACTAAGATTGATCGCTTTCGGGAAACCCACCCCTGATCGGTAAGTCGGCTGCATAATGAGTCTCGTTCCTCATTTGTACCCAGTTATTTCAGCGGAATTTACAAAGCAAAATAAATTAGAAGATAGCGTGCTAAAATGAAGATACGCCGTGAAAAAACACTCTTCTCCGGCTGCTTTCCTTAATTCCACTCTGCAGTATCATTTTATAACTAAAATCTATAATAACACAAAAGCGTTAACTATATGATGCGTTAAATGAAGAAAAAAAATCACATGGTTAATAACATCTAGTCCAAACCCATTTCGACTAGATTACATGTCAAATTAAGCATACAATTACTATAAATAAAACTCTAAGCTAGTGACTCGGACGAAATCCTAAAACTTCGTCATTTAAAAATAAAGACGAAAGATGCCTCGTTCTGAAATCTTATATAGAAGACCAAAATCAGAATATCTATATGAAAATTAGTTACTTCAAATCGGGGGAAATCAAGATCATAGTCACAGTCATCCTGACTTGATGACTGATCATCCTGATAATGTAATAATAAATTAATAATTTAATCGTTTTTATTTATATTCCCGAATATAAATGGATATATTGCAGTAACATGTTATACGACTAGTACAAAATCATCGGTTCGTAAATATTGAAAGTGTTTTAAATACTGAAAGTAAGTTATTAAAGCAGCAGCATCTGCATCTATATTCTCCAGGTAAATAATTAATGCCACATTTGGTTATTGTTGTCGGTTGTACCCATTGTATTTTTCATTATTGCCCATATAGGCACAACAATGGAAAATGATCAGTCCTTTACTTTTCTGTTTGTTGAAAAAAAATACTTTTGGCTTTTATCTTTGGACAAAATTCAGATCTGGCGAACATTCCTCCTTTTAAAAAATAGTGCTTCTTTGTCAGGTCTTCATTAGTTCATTAGACAATATAATCCAAATTAATAATCATCCAAAGTGCAAATATTTAATAAATGAGGCACAGCTAATTTTGTAATATGATTAGAAAGTTGTTATATGCATTTGCCGCTAAGATGAATGTCAGTGAAACATCATGCGTGTGGTAATAGCAGAAATACGGGGTTTCCTGCGAACGGTGCATGAACTGTTAATTACAATAAGAAATTTATTAAACCTTTTATGAAGAAACAAACACGTATAAATCGATTAATTAATTATGAGATCTATTATGACTGATTTCTGTCAGGCTCAAGTTAAAATGACAAATTAGTATCACTTAACGAGTACTTGATAATGAAGATACTGGCCAAAAATTTGGTGTCAGTAAAGGTCTTATTATAATAAGCATAATTTAATTAAGAGCCTGCCGTTACAGCCAAAAGCATTAATTACCTTCAGTGTGAAAAGATGAGGTACAGGATTACCGATGATTTAATTAAGGACAGTGTACCCAGTCTGGTGGAAACTATGGAGTGAAGCTCTGCATCTTGGCAGGATAATGGATAGCATGGCCAGCGTTGCGAATGGTGACCTTGCAGCGGGCGATGGTGAATGCTCCTTGTGCCAGCTGACAATGACTCCAAAGACTTAACATCAGACATAAGCTCTTAACATAAACACCAGCTCTTCCACAGATCCCCAATAATAATGCTATTATTCTCAGGTCTATCCTTATATCTAAGGGTGGAAATTGGGGGGTGGGGTGGCAGTTTTTTTTAGTAACCAAACACATACAGTGGCGGAAATAAGTATTTGACCCCTTGCTGATTTTGTAAGTTTGTCCGTTGACAAAGAAATGAAAAGTCTCAGAACAGTATTATTTTAATGGTAGGTTTATTTTAACAGTGTCAGATAGCACATCAAAAGGAAAATTGAAAAAATAACTTTAAATAAAAGATAGAAACTGATTTGCATTTCATTGAGGG
>JAODKN010000048.1:6815202-6825901 GCA_026774425.1 Petrocephalus zakoni | reverse complement strand
GTTAGGAAGCATATGCTCAAATGCAATAATAAAAAATTAATTATAAATAATAAAATAAATAAATTATTCAGTAATCCCTCTTCAATCGGCCCCAGTATTTGAAAGCCATTTACATGGCGGGTTTCTAGCTGTACAGATTTCCAATGACGGGCTAGGATAGCGGGACCTTAATTTACATTACAGTTGCCAAAGGAAGTATAATCTTGAAATGGGAAATTATGCTCCTCTGTTATAAAAAAAATCTAAAACCGCATGTTGACTACATATAAAATACGTCAATTTCTGTTTTTAATATGCAATGTTAATTTAAGAGAGAGAATGCGCACCTGAAAACTGCTGCGCTTACGGTTCAGAAGCGTATCTTTATTATTAGTATTATTATTATTATTTATTATTATATGCAGCACTTCCTGTATATTTTTGTGGCTTTGCTCTACCCACGTCCAGAGCGAGCGAGTACAGCGTTATGGTAGTATAATTGTTCGATATTGTAGCACTGACAGAACGAGCGAGCGCAGCCATATGGTTGCATTCTTTGGTAAGGTAGCACTGACCGATAGACATAACTGTCGGTTCGCGCTACAGTAGCATGTTTCGAGCGAGCAGCACGACTCGGCAGAACAACTTTGCTGTAAATGTAAACAACATGGTTTACCATAAAATGGCAGGATGAAGAGATCGGGCAGTGCCAGAACATATCATTCGGTGCAGGTATGATTGGTAATGCTGCGTATGTGTACACATGCGAGGCATAAATGAAGGAAGTGGTACAGATCAGGTAATAAATTCATGCCATTCGTTCCTACGCTATCAAACTTTAGGTCTTCGGGGAAAAAAATGTTGAAACTATAATGGAAAAATAATGCCTCGAAATATCACTTAAGACTTTTTAATGCTATTCAATGGCCTTAATTTTCACGAAATTGATTTATCACTTTTCAGTTATTTTTAATGACCCGCGGGTATCCTGTAAAACATGGTATACTTCCATGAAAATATGTCTGAAAGTTTTGGGCCAGATGTAGACAGACTCTCTTAGCTCATCAATCTTACAGCCACTTATTCCAAGGAGGGCCACGGTGGAGTTGGACCCCTTCCCAAGCAGCAGGGGGAACATACCCAAGGTGGGGATGCCAGTCCATCCTAAGGAGCACACATGTGCATACACCCACACCCAACGAGTAACAGAGATATTCATTCAACTACTCCGCTGCAACCCTGAATCAGACAAGCGGGTACAGAAAATGGGTAGTTCAACTACTTAGAGTTGTGTGACCCGAAGAGAACAAGCAATCGCTACACCTGTAGTATGGACAACATTCACAGCACTGACCCTGGCCAGACAATGGAACCAAACCACTCAGTAAGCCTCTGCCTAACCCCAAAGACTGTTAATTAATTATGGAGGAAAATGTATTATTTTCATTCATATTTTCCTCTTCCCAATGCTTTTTTTGTTAATAACAGTAAGAGCCACTGGACCCAACCTACTGGTAACAAGGAACTGTGCATCATGACAGCAGTCATGAAGACTGATTTTGCACATTCTACATGAGCCAACACACGTGCTCAGCTATCATTACATGCTGCATAAATCCAAGTTTAAAGCACTTGAAGCCAAACTGTAATGTTGCACACGTCTGTTTGCATGTTCTTTTTGAGTAGGTGCTACATCTGTGTGCGAGACCATGTGTAACAACGCAGGATGAAGAGAGACAGAAGCCAACAGAACAGTGTCAAAAGACAAGCAAACACCAACACTTTTAAGATTTATTATTAAAATACTGCTTTTCGCACACAAAAATGCAAAACTGGAGACAAAGAGGAAAGACATCATACAAATATGTTGCATAAGGTAGCATAAGTGTGGGGATCTGTGTTAAATGGCAACCTGTTTAAGGGCGACGATCAGTCTCGACTTGGATGTCCAGAAAACAGGACTACACGTAGAGATCGGGTGAGGATGACAGCTGCCCTAGGCCGACGAGGATTCTTCCACTGCTCTGCCACGTTTGACGGCTCAGTTACCCTCCTGTGAGCTTTCGGCACAACCTCACGCCCACCCGCCTGCGGGCTCCAGCATCGGCGCCGAGACGTCCAGCAGTCAGGATGGAATCCTGCTAATTTAACAGCTAGATGAGGTGGTGGAAAGCACCTTCCATGTGAGAACTGGTCCAGAAAAAAAAATCAGCTTTAAGTGAGCGGGGGGGAAAGGAAAAAAAAAAAGAAAAAAAAAAGACTTGTGGAAGCCATAGAGAAGCAGTCTCAATAATATCCATTGTACATATAAAATCTCAAAGGAAATTCTCAAAAATATACAAAAAGACAATATCCAGTGACGAAAGCCCGTTTTGTTCGTTCTTGTTTAAAAAGGAAGTTTTCAAATCAGTTTTGGCAGGAAGGAATAATAGGGCCCAAAGAGGGAAACATTATCAGTGCTAACATGATCTGACAAAGACCGACAAGGAACCGCATGCCTCAGACACTCACACACACGAGCACTCATACACACTGGCACTTTGAAATTCACACTCGCACACACAGAAGTACACCTGCTGGCTAAAGGGGGGAGGAGAAAAGGCAGGGAACCCGGCCAGGTGGGGCGGAGAGGCTCATTATTTTACCCCTCGGTCCATACTGCTGTCTTCATGTGTGGGGCAGCCTGTCTCCCCCAGGAAGAAGTTTCTTAGATCCTTACTTTACAATATGATGGTCGGCTGCCAGATTCCACTCATGTGTCCAAGTCACAGACAAATTTAGTGCATTAACCAGAAAGAATAAAAACAAGCAGGAAAACCGAACCATCCGGCTTTGTTCCCTGAATCTAAACAATACAAAAAACAAAACACAGCAGCTCCACTAGTTTGTTATCAGATGGTCAAGGTCAGGCTGCTACCAGAAGGGGGCGCCTGTTCCTGTCTCATCTCATAAGGCTGTAGTGCAATGCTGTCTGATTTCCTGGGGAATCTCATCCTTAAATACTTTCCCACAGCCATGATGATGGAAGTCAGACCGAGGCTACAGCTGCCCGCCAGCGGCACCGATCAGCTCCTGGAAGGTGCTGTCAAAGCAGCGCTTCAGGTCAGAGTAGGTCACCACTAAGATGCTCTTCTCGTCCCGGGAAACCAGGCTGATCTTCTCCGGGACACCGGCATCTAGCTGCAGCGAAGAAAACAGATGTTGCGAGACGGCCCACAGCAAAGGAGAAACTAGTAACTAAAAGAGGAGCAACAGAAAATGCACAGAGCTGTTCACCCAATGGGAAATTTCACCTTGTTCAGACAAGAGACGATGTGGCTCAGGTCAATCCAAGGAGTGCCTGCTTCTGTCACCTGGTGGAACAGGTGATCTCGAAAGAGTTTCAACAGGTAGCGATCTCCGGTCTCTGACCAGGTGGGGTCCTTCTGAAACCTGTGTGGCAGCGAGACCCAGTATTCCAGTGCCACTGCTAAATCGCAGTGCGTAACAACCCTCCCTTTGTACTTCTGCACCCTAAGAATCAACCATCGTTTTTAATGTCATGACAAAACACACCGCGATGGTTAAGAATAAGCTCACAGCTCAGACCTAAAGCCAATCTGCCCAAAGGAAATGACAAGATCTTCATCTGTCATCTTCATGTTTCACTGAAATAATGAAATCACAGTTGTCACGATTACTCAGTTAAACTCAATTGCTCGACTGCTAAAAAGCATCCACCTTGATTACTTGGCAACATGGCGGAAGGGGCACCTTGCATAGTGGATCCAAATAAAGAGTGAAAGCATCATTTGTGTGGAAGCCCCTCAGATTAAAAGTGAATTAAAATGCATTCTGACAGTATTTCAGAGCAAAACTTAAATATCACGACAGGACGACTGCAACGCAGACACATCTTTCCAGGTTTGATGGACTCACCCGATAATGGAGGTTAGCCATATATATGTGCCGTTTAGCCCCTTGGAGTAGCCTAGCGTGTCTTTTTCCATCACTCTGAATTTCTACAATTCCTCCATGTCAAAATTTCATAATCACTGCTAAAACATAATAATTAAAAAGTTCCAGTATGAAGTTACTCAAATTAGTTACGCTTTTGCGCAGTGAAGACTGAAAACCGCTGCACATTTTACTATTGATCCCACCCATGTGTACTCGCATACAACTTATGTGCACCCTTGCGTATGTGTGACCCTGCAATGTTTGGCTGGGCCATGCCTTGCGTCAAATGCAATGTATCCATTATGCATGTAATGTATTGCATTATTATTATTATTATTGTTGTTATAAATGATCACTCTGATTCGTCAGATCAAATTGGTAGTTTACGTGATTATTGATAGAATCGATAGTGACAGCCCTAAAAATCGGGATTTTCCACAGGTACATTGTTTGATTTAACAAATCAAATCTAGATACTCCACCACTTCCTAACCCTCAACCATAGCAACCCTCAACATTAAATTCCTTATAGTACTTAGAGCCATACACTCCAGAGACATTCCCTGCTTTTAATAACTATACTTATGCTTCTGGCTGAATATATATATTACACCAAACCATTTCCCTACAATCATTACTAGAATAGCCAGAAGATCCCACAAAATAAATCTTTACCCAGCAGTACCATACTGTCTCTACACAAGACTTAAGATTAAAATTATACCTCAGCAACCAAGAACCAGACACTTACTCTGGTCTCTCAGTGATGGTGCCCAATTTGGCCAGCAAACGAAAAAGACGACCGTTCTGCACCTCCTGCAGAAACACAAATGAGGCACAGAGATGCAAAAACTGTCTGTAAATATTATACAGATCCATAGACAGGACTTTACAGAATATCAGGAGTCGGTGGGACGCGCATGTAAACCTTGGCCAGGTCCTCCTCGATGACATCACTCCTCATCTGGGAGGCATCCAGCTGGGTGTAAAACCGAGCGCCGATCATGGGCATGATGTCATTTACGCTGCGCAGCCGAGACTGATCGGTCAGCAGGTACCTGAGCAGCACAGAGGTTAGACGGGCAGAGAGAGATGGGGCCATAGAGGAGGGGGATTGAGACCAACCGAGAGAGAGACAGGGCCACGCACTTACAGAAGACAGGTTAGACAGGCAGAGAGAGACGAGGCCATAGAGGAGGGGGATCAAGACTGTCCGAGAGAAAGGGAGAGAGAGGTGGGGAGGTGGACAAAGAGAGAGAGAGAGAGAGAGAGAGAGAGACAGGGCCACGCACTTACAGAAGACAGGTTAGACAGGCAGAGAGACCTGGGTAGTACAGTCACTAAACAGAGTGATTAGCCTGTTTGTGGCTTGAAGAACACACAGACTTACAGGATGAGATTCTTGAGGTCAGATGAGTAGTTGATGGACACCAGCTCCATGGCCTTCTGGAGATTCTCTCTCTGAATACCAGCCAGAGAGTTACAGGCCAGCGCAAGAACCACTTTGCCCAATAAGATGAGGTCTGCTTGCTGAAAAAGAGGAGATGGAGGCTATCATGCAGAAACCGGTCCGCAGGTCACGCTCACATCTCACAGACATACCTGGTACTGCGGCATCAGAGCTAGCGGGTTTGTCTGGTTGCTGTCAAATGTTAAGACGTCAAACACGCCAACACAATTCACTCGCAATCTGCAAAGATAAACCAGCATTAACATGACTTAGAGAGCCCAATTACATCTAATTAGGGAAGTCATTCAATTCGTTTCGTTCATATAGGTGATTCTTGTGAATTTTAGTGTTTTGCAGACTCTACCAAGCCTGAAATGGGGGCAGGTATGTGGGGGTAATGGGGGGCAGGTGTGTATACCTGGTCTTCCCAGTGATGAGGATCTTGCTGGGGTCCATGACCCTGCAGGCCAGGCCAGCTGTGTGGATGGTGCGCAGCGCCGAGCTCAGCTGTACGATGTAGGCCCAGATGAGCGACTCGGGGAGCAGGCCAGCATGCTGCCGGGGCGGCGGGGGCTCGTGCTGCCCTGCTGGGGACGCGGACACAACCACACAGAAGTCTCTCTCACAAAGCTAAACTACCATCGATATCGGAACTGTTACATATCTTCACACATGGAAATGACCATTATGTTCTCAGGTCCCATAAATAGCAAACTGTTTCGCAGCTTATGGAAGCAGTTACGGTGGCGGTTTTCAACAACAGACACTGGAGGCACGGACAGGGCGTACCCCATTTTCTCTTGGTGAAATAAGAGTCGGCGGCAGAGTCGTTAAAGTGGCGGCTGAACATGGTCTCAGCTCCTGCATGGAAATCATAGGCAAACACCAAGGCTGAGAAAGACAGTGAGAGGGGGAGAGAAGAGAGAGAGGCACAGAGGCAGAGACATAGAGAGAAACCCAATTAGAAGATTCCAAGACAGCAGCATGACAAAACAAATCAGCTTCCAAACAGTACATTAATCGTTTTATTAATATTTGTGCACGGCCCACACACTCACAGTGATCTCCAAAGGCCTTGGTGGTGAAGACCTCTCTGAGAGTGACAAAATTCGAGTGCTGGATCTTCTTCCACATGTCAACCAGCATCATACACTTGGTGTTCACCAACCTGAAACCTGAACATGTACAGCGAGCTTAACAAAAACGGGACAGACGGCAGAGTACACAAAGTGACTGAGATGGCATCAGACAGACGGCTCTGAAGAAGCATGCTAACATTCTGCTGGCTGATGCATGGACACATGCGAGTGAGTCCAGTTGTTAAGAGGAGTCCCCCGTGTGCCTCTCACCGTGTATCCTCCTAAGGCAGTAGGGCAGGTCGTCTTTGCTGTTCACAGCTTTGTAACAGGAAGTGATGTAACTGAAGTTGCTAGTTTTGTGAAGTCGATTGGGTGGGGGCAATGGCTCCAGCGGAAAAAGACTATGATAGCTGTCTACTTCTGCGGGGACACCTGCAAAACACGCATTTATTTTACTGTCTACTTAAACATAACTGTGTAAATGAAGACAAGTGATACAAGATTCAATGTACATACCAGACTACAGCAATCACTGCTCTGCCCAACTATTAACCCTGGAGAAGTTATATTAAAAATACCTGGATTCTCCAATTGGTCGATCTGTGCCATTGTTATTAAATGTCTGTTTATCAGCTCCTGGGCAATAAAGATACACAGTAAATAGGTTGGTCATGAGCATCAATCAGGTACCTTGACAAAGAGACATTCAAGATTGCAAAGCAAGTGAGACCACTGGAAATCAAGGTAAGTAAGGCAGTGACTGGAAGGTACCTGACGTAGTTCATCTGTCATGAAGAAAGATGGAGCGTTGGCTTTGGGCTGCATATAGGCCACATGAGGGGCGGTGGGGGGGTAGATGTGGAAGGTGGGGAACACCTGCAAGGCAACAAATAAATGCATAAACACTGGAATTCCGCCACAGCCATGGAGACGGGTTTACCGGTAGCAGGCACAAATCACATTTAAAAGATAAGGAAAAGGTATATAATAAAAACATAAACAAAGAAATATATATATCCACAGCAAATAAATAGTTAACGAAAAATAAGTAACACTGTAGTGTCAGAGTATGACTAAACAGATTTAAATTTATTGAAAAGCTGCAACAAACTAATGTTTTTAAAGAGCTGAGATACAACTGACCCCATAGGGCACAGCTAAAAATAAAAACAAAACTATATGTTCGTTATTACAGCCCATCAATCCATTACATTGTCATTACAATCAAGTGTGAAACCAACCCATCTGCATCTCCGTCACAAAACCCTATGAGCTCATATGAGGTAATTTGTATCATGCAACAAACAGACGGACAGATAGACAGACAGATGGACAGGACATGACTTGCCATACTGTTCCCCTGGGAAATTCTGTGCACATTCTATCAGTTGCAATTTGAAAGCTCACACATGCTTCTTAGTTTTGTCTGCCAAATCCGTTTCCACACACCAATGAACCGCTAACAGCAAACAGAAGGAAGTGCCTTGGATTAGTTCCTCTCCCCTCATCCCATCGCAGCAGCACGGGCAACATGGAGGAGCCCATTGCCAAAAAGAATTACATCAGGCTTATTTTTTCTTTTCGGTTTATACCTAACAGAGTTATATTTTTTTAAAACAAGAGAAATTTGTTTGGTTGCACTGTTCAGTAACGCGCAAAATACTCTTAAAAGACCAACACGAAAAAGAATCACGATAAGAAAAATCATGATATTTCTGCCATATCGCCCAGCCCTATCAGTGTTCATCGGATGACTCAAATCTGAACACTCCCACAGCGCTCTGGTAAGTGCTTGTAGTGATGATGACAGTATCAATAAGAACAAACCAATCCATGCTGCAAAGGCACCAACACTGTATCAGTTACTGTAACTATGAATAATTTGTTAATATAGCACAGTCCACTCAGAAGGAACAATTGGTCACACGACAAACTGCAAAAAACTGAACCAAAAAGGAGAATAACTACTACAACTGGATCACCAACAGGGGGCGCCACTTCCACTCCAAAGAAAGAGAAAGGTAAATAAGGTTATAAATAAATAATTGTCTGTAACGTACCATCCCAGCCATGGGCACAGGAGTGTTATCGGTGTAAAAGTAGGTGGTGCCACCCACTGTCTCTTTCTGGATGACATGTCCCGAACCACCTGACTCGCCCATCTGGGTGTAACTGGCAGGGACCGGGTTTGGGTTGGGGGTGTGACTTCGTCGCCGCAGGGCAGGGGAGGTGTGAGGTGTGATTTTGGGTGAGTGGAGTGGTGACGACCCAGCAGAGAGCGACAGGCCAGCTGGAGACAGGTAGAAAAATCCATTACCATTACAAATCAGCATCTTAGCAATGTTAATGGAAGTTCTATCGCTGGAATAACAACATTTTCACACAATCAGAAATTTCTGTATGGAATTCTTGAAGAAGAGATAGCAAAGCTCACCAGAGGTGATTCCTGTCGCAGCCACGGAGCTTGGCGAGAAGAGGGTAGCGGAGAAGGGTGCCATGCTGGACTGAGATGCGGCAGGCATACAGAGTCCGGTCACGCCCTTGGGAACAAATTCGCTAGCTGCTGGGTTTGGGCCCTGGTGAAAAGCATCCCAGTGTCACCTCCTCATGGTCCTCTACCTGCCCACGTTCACCCACCACACGCCCATTTCAAGCACACTTTAAAACTGGTCATCTAGCTAAGTTTTTTTTTGCAAACTTTCTTTCATAAATACTGATTTAAAAGCATACAGCATATGGCATGTTTACCCTATAAGGTGTTTTAACTCTCACCACAGGCTTTCTACCAACTGTAAATGTGCAGGTATCACAAGTAAATCCATAAGACTGCATTTTAAACCAAATTTAAGCAAAACATTATTACAGGCTGTAAATGTAAACAGGGGTCAGCACTAATAAACAGATTTAGCTGGTGTGATTTAAAAGAAAAACAATTTGTTATTGTGGCGTCCGTAACGGCAGTCAGGGTTCATTCTGACAAACTCACCTTTCTCTTTTGGGATAAGCTTAATACAGAGAAATCGTTGAAGAGAGTTGATGCAGGGGAGTTCACATGATCTAAACGGAAAAGATTTCGTCTGAAGTTCTGGCTCATCCTTTCCAGTGTGAACTTGTTTAAGTGTTTGGAAGGTTTTTTCTGCACAAATCATTATCTAAAAAATTTTTTTTTTCTACTTTTTATGAAGTCCTAAAATCTACAGATAAACTGCTACTCTGTGCAGTCAGGTTAGAGATGTAGCAGATAATTTTCCCATTTTACTGTGATTTTTAGTCACCGCAAATCTCACTTTGCATGCTTTTAAACTTTTTGAGAAACTGCTCATAAAAAAGTATTATATTCCATATTTATATTTATACTTCATATGCTGCTTCAACCATTGAGGCGAGAGCTTACCATGAGTGCTGTAGTTCTTCTCATTAAGTAGACCAGGGGTACTGCTGCTATTGGCCACTCTCTGCATACCAAGAATGACACACTTACAATGAAAATACTACCAGGGTAACCCTGAAACACAAACTACCACTGAAACACAACACACCATACATCAAAGCTGAAGCATTTAACAAACCCTACTTATTAGAGGTGCACCGATCTGATATTCGGGATTGGTACTGGCAC
Organism: Petrocephalus zakoni; assembly: GCA_026774425.1. Lineage (NCBI taxonomy): Eukaryota > Metazoa > Chordata > Actinopteri > Osteoglossiformes > Mormyridae > Petrocephalus > Petrocephalus zakoni. Next base: position 6,815,835 of record JAODKN010000048.1, on the reverse strand, counting down.
CAATAAAACAAGATGTACAAATAGATGGAACAATACATTATGTGTGCATCTAGTAGCCCAATTAACAAAGCTTTTTTGGCATACATTTTCCATTTGTATTTAGTAGTTAAAAAGAGAGCTGTGGCATCAGATCGATATTCATATCGACCAATACCCTCTGTACCCTCTGGTTAGGGAAGCGCACTTGTTACTGAAAGGTTGGCGGTTCGAACCCCCGGCCAGCAAGGTACCACTTAGGTACCATCCCCAAGCACTGCTCCTGGGGAGCCTGAATCTGCTGTTACAAATGCAGAGGACAGATTTCATTGATGTGTGTCAACAGCAGTGTGTAAAAAGATAGCTCCTATTTCTGATTAAATAGATTTGTACAATCAATCACCCAACAGGTCTTTCCTATTTTAGATGTGCTTTTGCAGCATTCAAGCTGAACGCTAACACTGCCACTCAGTGTGTGTGGGCGTGGTGACTTCTGCTTGCTGTGAAGTCATTCGTGTACCCACTGGACGAGGAGGAGCGTAAGAATAGATATACTCTCTTGCAAGATATTTAAACTGAATTGCAAATGCTTCAAAAACACTTCAGATGTACAAACGAGGTGTATCAGTACATCATTTATGTTTCTAGAAGCCTAAT
>JAODKN010000048.1:6811260-6815102 GCA_026774425.1 Petrocephalus zakoni | reverse complement strand
TTGCAAATGCTTCAAAAACACTTCAGATGTACAAACGAGGTGTATCAGTACATCATTTATGTTTCTAGAAGCCTAATAAACAAAACGTTTTGGCATACATTTTTTTCCATTGGTATTTACTAGTTATAAAAAGTTTTGATATCATATCTTTGGTACTCATATTGACCAATACCCTCCGATATCGGGATCGAAAAAGTAGGATCGGTGCACCTCTACTCTTTATAAATGATAAACATGTATTAAAACCACAATTACAAAATAACTACGAAAATGATAACGGCCAGACAAGACTGCATATAGCAGTGACCTTTTTCTATAAACCAGCTACTCCCTTATTATGCAAGACAAATAAAACAAAACATCAAGAAAGAAAAAGATACGTCTTAGACATATACAGTTACAGTGATTTGCTCTCTATGTGGTCCCTGGTTAGGGATGGAGCTGGGTGCCAGCACTATTACCATGTACCTGCATCATGGAGAATTTGGACTCGGCAGGGCTACCAAACCCGTTGACCCCAATGAAGCTGCTGCTGAAATAGGAGTTGGCCAAGCTGGATTCACTCAGGACACCACCTTCCATCCCTGGGACTGCAACAAAAAAAAATAATACAAACTGAAGATGAGCTCTGAAATGAACCCCGAGTGATCAAAAGCAGTCTTTACAGTAACCCTGGTTTAACAATGACTGCCGAGAACAGTGCAGTACAGTGCAGTGCAGTGCAGCTGAGCCACCCATCACACATTCTGATTCTTTCTCCATGTAACAGTGCAGTGATCCCTGCATACTGGTACTCACAGTACACCACTCAGGGGCGTGAGTTCCATGTGCCTGCCATTCCGCATTGCAAACTGTGCAACCATGGGTTTTAGCACATTATGCATCAGGTTCAGGAAACAGGTGTGTTCAAAATTCAAAATGGTCACAAAGCATTTGAGTCATTTCCATCCTATCCTTTATATCCTTTACTCAGCTGCCCCAGGGGCTCTGCACACTGGCTGATCCTGTGCTTTGACCCCCAAACGACTTCTTGCCTATATATGCATCTGTATGTCTCATGAAGAACAAGACAGAATAAGCAAAAATATCATTCTATTCTGTGATGGCAAAGATTTCTAAGTTTGTACTTTTGTTTACTCTGTCCATGGTACTGATATTTATATATATACACACACACACACACACACACACACGGATATTATATTGGTGTGTACACATAGACAATGATGAGAGAGACATTTAAAGCCCATAAGAAATATGCATCGTTAGGAATTGTATAATTTAAAAACAACTTATGCATTAATAGTAATAATGTTGTTATTTAACCGAAATTAATTATTTTTTGGAAAGAGGTTTATACAGTAATGTTTCATACCGATCTGTGTACTTATGCCAGGCACGCTACGTAATTGGATTGTTTAGCAACAAATCCACGTGCAAATTAACGTGATATCAAAAATACTAAAACTACCTCAAATGCGTCTTTTTTATAGCACATTTAGCACATTCTAACAGAATGACAGCAAAGAAGTATTTACAGGATCTAAATATGAGGCTATTTATTTAGACCGCGCTAGATACTAACGGGGTGTCAAGTAAAATCAAAGTTTAATACCATTAAATCTGACGATATTTAATAAAATTGCACACGACCAAAGAAAATAGTACTGATGACATTATTGCGTATAGACAGCTCTGAAATTAAACTACAATAGCGGTCAAATATAAGGCCTCACTAAAGCCTCGGCGTCGATTTTCAAAACATGCAGAGGCTGAATGCAAGGAAGCCGGCTAAATTATTGGGGAAAGACAGGGCGCCGCGCGGGCCTGCGTCCCGCCAACAGTGCTGGGGAAAATCAGGCTTACTGGCGAACAGCTGGCCCTCCAGAACCGGGTCCGCAGGTCCTACCGACTCGGGCTTTTTCGGGATATTCGCTCCTGCGCCGAGCACAGAGGCCGCCACGGTTGCTCCATGAGGAAAGGCTGTTGCAGCCCCGACAGCGCCGCTCAGGGACAGGGGGGCCGGGCCGGCGACGGACGGCTCTTCGTGCAGGAACTGACACTCGTCCCCATAAAAGCAGGTCTTGTCTTTAGCGTAATAGCGGCAAAACTTCACCCTGGCGCCGGGAATAGGGAGCCCGCCGAGCGCAGCAGCCGGAGCGGGGAGCCCGCTGTTCATGGCCGCCGGAGGACGCTCAGTGTGCGAGACGGCCGGCGCGCTTTCTGACCGTCACAGCGCTTCCATCAGCAAAGCGCATCTCCATCCGCCGAGGAAGAGGCGCAGCTGAAGCCCGCACGCCTGTTCGCAGACGCAGCAGACGGCGCGGCCGAGGTGCAGGGCGCCCGTCCCGCTGCTGCGGCTGCTGCTGGCGCGGCTGCGCGGCTCCGGGGCGCACCGAGGCGCTCCCACCCACACACGCACCCTTCGTCCCCGCGGCTCTGCGAACGGCACCCGGTGCCATGACCCGCACTATAGTGTCCGGGAGAAGGAGCTCAGCTGTACAGAAAATAACGAAACAAAACCATAATCACTGTCCGTTAACTGTTACTGTTACTGTTACTACACAACTGTTAATGGAAACAAAGAATTCTGATTAATGATCCCTTTTTCCTCTTTTTGTTTCAGTAAATGACCAGTTAACCTGGCATACAGTAAACACCATTTACTCCTACATCCACAACATTATTAACAAACCTAATAACTTAATGGCTGTTAATGATCAGTTTTCCCCCCTCTTTTTGCTTCAGTAAATTGACAGTTAGCCTGGTCCGAAGTATAGAAAAAAACAGTTACTCCTGGGAGGCTCCCACAACATTATTAAGAAACATAATAACTTAATCACTGTTAATGATCTGTTTTTCCTTTTTTTGTTTCAGTAAATGAAAAGTTAGCCTGGTATACAGTAAAGCAAAATAAACATTATTTACAACCCTTCCTTGGGTCAGTGTCAGTAAGTTCATTTGTATTACTAAAGTAATTACTGTAAAATGAATTTTATATTATGGTTCCAGTAATGTTCACTTGCTCAAGACAGAAAGGGAAATAATACCATTTATCTGGTAAGCGCTAGTTTAGCATTCACTTTGTAATACACAACATGCATCATAGTGGTCTATCTTGTACATCAAGAGGCCTGTTTGCATTTATAATGTTAAACATAGTGCATAGTTTTCATTATACTTTTAACGTAGGCCTGTGTAGTAAATAGTTTCACTTGTTGTGGTGAGGAAGATTTTCCGAAATGTAACAGCAGGTGGCGCACGAACTTCAATATTAAATGTAAATAAGACAGGGTTCGCGAAAAGTGTTGCACTCAGTTCGGCTACTTGGAATGTATGTAAGAAAGTTTTGAATTTCATGTTAACCACTTTTAATGTGAAGCACGTGTGTTTTTACTTAATTACTCAATTAAATACCCATTTGGGTGTGTTATTAAATGCATATATTAAATGTCTGAACTGTTGGTTCTTTGAATAAATTTAAATCGCGTCCTGTATACGAAATGTGCGTTTTAAATATAAAGTTTTATTGATTTTTTTCAGTAATGTGAACGAATTTCATTAACAGCACAAATTAAATTCCACGGTTATGTGGCATGGAGGCCGGTCGTGACAAATGCGGGTTATGTTTTGACGCTCATTAGAGTGCCGTTGCGTCCTTTCGACGCAAGGGGCGCTATACAGCACTTGGTACGAGCCTGTATTTGCCGTTCCCAGCGGATAGGTAAATCGAGAGTACATTATTTTCCAAGCATACTCTATTAAATCAAAAGTCATATATTGATGTGTGTATATAATCCGTGTTTTACACGTGTTCTTTAACAGATATGTTTATGGAGTGA
>JAODKN010000048.1:6798760-6806260 GCA_026774425.1 Petrocephalus zakoni | reverse complement strand
TTTTTCATCCGAGTGATGTGTGAAACATTTGCTATCACGAACACATTCCATTGTTGATCCCGTCGCCATCCAATGTAGTGCCATAAAGCTAAACAATATTTACCATAAGATACAAAATACGTAACTATATAATTCTCCAAAAAATAGTTAACACTAACAAATTGACCGTTTTTTGAGTTAATTAGTATTTCTGATGTGTAGCGCACAAATACCCAACCGCTTCTTGCGGTTACGGAGTGCGTTAGATAGGCAACCCATTACTGGAAATTCTGACGTTTTCGGGAAAATTACAAGCAAACAACATGTATAACAGAGCAATATAGGGATGTAAAACTTCCCTGCTTATATATCTTTTATATACATATAACAGAAGTCTGTACAGTTGAATTTTTTGGCTGCGTTGGGAATTCCACAGGTGTAGCGCGGACTGAGTCTCTGAGATCACGGGGTGACTGTCAGCTCTGCGTCCTCTTTCACCGACGATGAAGGCGACATGGGCATGTCGTCTTCCTCTTCCGAGCACCGTGCGGACGACAAGGAAGAGCACTTACAACTGTGCGATCCGGTTCGGTGCGAGCTGCTCTTGCCTTCTTTCTTGTGCTTGACCCTGCGATTCTGGAACCAGATTTTCACCTGTTTCTCGGACAGGTTAAGGTAGGTCGCGATCTCGATGCGCCGTAGTCTGGACAGGTACATGTTCGAGGTGAACTCTCGCTCCAACTCCAGAAGTTGCGTGCTGGTGAACGCTGTGCGCATGCGTTTGCTGCTTTGGAGTTGGCTACTGTTGCTCTCTGCAAAAAGTTAATAGATAACATGCAAACAATTAAAAAAAAAACCACTGCAAATTATTTTCATTTCCAGGGACAACTATTGCCATTTACGTTTCTGATAATCCTATCCATTATAACACGAAGTTTAACCTCACAATTATCTAACAGTTGCAAGCAAATACTACTCGTGGAAAGTTACTCACCGATAGAGATGCAATGGAACTGGCGAGGATCTGGCACGGAGTACGCCGTCTGGTATATCCCTGGGCCGTGGTTGAGGTTGACACCGGTGGAGGAGGTGTGTTGCCTGGCTAGCGCGGAGTGACAGTATTGGGAGCCGAAGCTGGGGAAGGACGCCTTGAGCAGCGGGATGGTCGGGGGAGACGGATGGAGCTGCGAGGCCGTGACGCAAAGCGGGCAGAAGCACAGCAAGCCGGACTTCCGCGAGTGGCACGAACCGGCGGAGAGCCCGTGCAGGGGGTGCGAGGGGTGCACGGCGTAAGGAAACAACGGCGGGCTGTTCTCATTCCCTTTATCGTTCGCTTCCCTCAAAATCAACGAATCCACAAGGAAGGACCTCGGCATCTCGGCGGACTGCTTTCCCTTAAACTCGGCGAAGTTCTCTGCTGCGCCCGATCGCTGTGACCCGTCGTCGGCGTGGCTGGACAGCGGAGTGGTGCTGAAAGGGGGCGATGTTGCAGTTTAAATAGCGTGCACCCGGTTCGTCCATGTGACGGTTTACGCGGCGAGCGCTCGAGTCCCCTCAATAGGGTTTTTTGTGCCCTTTCTCGCGGCATTCACACTGCACGCTTCCCTATTATTTCACTTGTTAACTAAATGAACTGCATAATGTAGTCTATTCTTGTCAACCCCACCCACGCCGAAAGATGCGGTATCTCCCCCTTCCATTTAAGCGTTGGGTTCTTGTATATCATTATCAGTATTACTTTAAAATATGTTTTCGACATCATTGCTCTCCGGGGATTTTTATTGATCGTTCAGGTAATGAACTGTGTTTAATTAACAGACGGTGTTTGTTTCCCGCGACTCAGATGGTGTTTATTCAATTCTACCCGATTTTTATTTCTATATATTAATTGTTGCTACAGTAAAAAGAAGCAGCAGCTTTATTCCCATTATTTTTATTCTAAATTAAAGGTATTTTATTTAAACCATCTTTTCGTTTTAAAAATAACTCAATAGCTCAGTTATATTCTACAATGTCTGCTTTCTATATGAAATAATGTAATATGAAATGGGATGTATATTTGCTCAGCTAGTATTATATTCAGTTATACGCTTTTAGAATTTGGACTAAAAGTGTCGTTAACGTTCGCCAAGTGGGATTTAAATATTTAGCCCGGATTCTTTTATCATTTCATATATATATATATATTTGTTTTCGTTAAATAACCATAACTTTTAATAAATGCATAAATTAAAAACGTCTACATAAACACGTGAGTGCCGATTCGTATTTAAAACGTGTGAAAGTATTTGCCCGTTTTTGGGGCCAATGTATCATTTCTAGTCACTGAAAGGACAAGTCACAGTCTCCAGGCAGTGCGGCTAAAAACCAGTGATTAATTCCTGCGCCCGGGCCCCCGCGGGCTCCGGGAAAGAATATATAAAAATAACCAGGTTTTCACTCGCTGGGCTTTATTGAATGTCATTGTAGGGAGTTTTCAATGCGAGAGAAAGAGGCTCGAATTAAAGTGTGTGACAGCGGCGGATAGGCGCACACAAAGGCGACTCTGTGACGGAGAGGGCGAATGCGTGGCGCGCGAACTCCCCCCCCCCCCGCTATGATTGTAGTAAGTAATAGGAAAACATTTTCTTTCACTTTAGGACCGCTAAACAAGACCTTCAAAGCGAGAGGACTATTAACGTGCGGAGAAACATTGGAATGTGGGTTTGATGACCCTAACCCTCTCTTAGTTGACCGCCTTTATATGGACCGAATATATATATATATATATATCAAGATGCCCATTTTTAAGTTTTCACGTGATTGTGCTGTAAAATGTACACGATTATATCTATGATGCACTTATTTCGTGAATCAGTTCTTTGTGTTAATGACGTTATATTATTGTGACGATGGTTTACTATGACTCTTATCAATAAATGATAGATAAATAAATAGCTATGTAAAGTTTAATGCAACAAAAGTGAGCCGAATACCAACATTACCATAAACGTACGTATTCATCACAATAGGCCTGTATAATATTTATTTTGAAATGTATTGTATAGAAAGTATATGCCTTTCGTAACGACATAATTTATAAAAATGATAAGATCAAAATATCAAACGGTCTTTCGATCTAACGAAGGGATTTTAAAGTAATATTCTTGCGTGTGTTTTTTTTTTATTAACATGCAATGTATTATATGGCTTTTATACCTTTTGTTTGTTACTTTAGCATTTGATTACATATGCCCTGTTTCATCTTTCTGTTTGTATACGTTTTTCTATATATAATTTATTTCACGATATTTAAGCCGCATTTCGTGCGCAACCAGAGATAAATACACAAACTAACCAAATAACTCTTAAATTGCTCAATAAGATTCATTTTCGTTTCTTCACAACTCATCCTACAACTGGACTTGTTTGTTTTATTTTACAAAATGAAAGGAAACTCTCAACTCTACGGGAAATACCACTCGACTGGTTTAAATGGTGTAATTTGGTACCAACTTCGGCGCACCATAATAGCGGGTCTGCACTGGACAAATTATGAGCAATTAAGCCCTTAAAGTGAAGCTGCAGGTACCGAGCGCTTCATTATGAGCGCCGCCGCGTGCCAGGCCTCCTCCGCGCGTTCGCGCTCGTGCCCGCCCCATCACTTCTTCATTTTCATTTCATTAGGAACCAAAATGACCTAATGATAGTCTTATAATCTGGAGAAGAATTGATCTGACTCATTCTGTATGTATTTGCATAACACAAATTTAAACCACTCGATAGAAGAGTTTACGTATGATCCAGAAAGAAGCACAGAAGACAATAATGAAAGTGTTAGAATACGATTTTTGTATCCCCCCCCCCCCCCCTAAATTCTATTTGCTTATACTTACGACTTAGACGCAGACGTAGCGATATAATACCACATGAGGCTGTTTCTTTACGTGCTGGTTATTCAACACAGGGCATGACTGTAATGAATAAGCGAAATTGCGTCTAATTGTTTGTATTTAAATGTCTTTACGCGCTCTTTCTGATGTTTGGGCAGGTGCTGCGCGCTCAGTGGGGATCTTCTCAGGGAAGCTCATCCTTATTTGTTATCCCGACTGGAGATCGACAAATGGTTTTGACCTCTCGCAAACGTGAGGTGGCCGACTAGAGGCCAAGGGGAAAAGCGCAGGCAAAAAAAAAATAAAAATACATGCCTTTTTACCCGTTTAACTGCCTCATTACAAATAACATAAATTTGTGTTTCATGTATACAATGTGTACGTGCAAGCTTAATCTGTCAGCTAAACGTATTTTGGAATGTGAATTTTTGTAAGAAAAATCTCAGAAAGTCGTTTTAGTAATAGAAATACAATATGATATGGAAATCAATTTTTTTTGTTTTTATATTTATGTTTTCTATAATTTTTTTGTAAACATACACTCTAATCACGCCTCTTTATTCCTCTTAAGTATGTGTATTTTCCATATAATGTCTGACAGATTTTTATTAGCTGTGGTATTTGTGGTTCACTGCGCTCACTCTGTTTTACACTGGGAACTTTACAGAGTCTCCACTGTGCTGTTTATGTACGTTTTACGGTCTCCGCCGTGCTGTTTGTGTACCATTTACAGAGTCTCCACTCTGATTTTTCTATATACCATTTACAGTCGCCACCATGTTGTTTGTGTTCCATTACAGAGTCTTCGCTGTGCTGCTTGTGTACCAATTACAGAGTGTGTGCTGTGCTGTTCATGTTCCATTTACAGAGTCTCCACTGTACTGTTTGTGTGCAAGTTACAGTGTCCTCTGTGCTGTGTTCTATTTACAGAGCCTCAGCTGTGCTGTTTGTGTATCATTTACAGAGTCTCCACTGTACTGTTTGTGTACTATTTTACTGTGTCCACTGTGCTGTTTGTGTACCATTTTACTGTGTCCACTGTGCTGTTTGTGTACCATTTTACTGTGTCCACTGTGCTGTTTATGTACTATTTACAGAGTCTCCACTGTGCTCTTTGTGTGCCCACAATTAGGCATCAAACTATTAGGACCATGTTCCCTGTTTTATATTAACTCAGAGTTAGATTTGAATATGTCTAATATTTAATATGATTTTAATATGTCTGATTAGTGGGTATGTGAGGAAAAGAGACCACCTAGCTATACAGACTGTCATAGACCACCACATCACAGGAATAGATATGTCATTATTGTGTGCAAAGTATGTATGCATGTATGTATGGCTACCCAGGCTACCCAGATACTCGTTCAGTCCCTCGCCATCTCCCGTCTTGACTACTGCAACTCGCTTCTAGCGTGTTTGCCACTGAGCGCCATTCATCTTCTCCAACAGATTCAGAATGCAGCCACTCGACTAGTTTTCAACCTTCCCAAGTTCTCCCACACCACTCCCTTGTTGCGCTCCCTCCACTGGCTTCCTGTGGCTGCTTGCATCAGATTCAAATAACTAATGCTCACATACAAAGCCAAAAATGGTCCAGCACCATGCTACCTAAGAGATCTCATCACACCCCACACTGCACCACGATCTCTCTGATCCTCCAGCACTGCTCGACTGGTCCCACCACCTCTCGAGGCACAAGGAAGACACACATCTCGACTCTTCTCTGCTCTGGGACCTAGTTGGTGGAATGAACTCCCCCTAGATGTTCGATCAGCTGAGTCATTGAATGTCTTCAAACAATGACTTAAAACCTACCTCTATCAGAAATATCTGGATTAGCACTTCTGGTATCATACTCTTATGTTGTTTCGTTCAATAAAAAAAAAAGGTATTCATAGATTGGGTTTTATTGAACCAGTATTGGGAAAAATCATTATGGAGTCTTAAAGCACATATATAAGTCATTCTGGCTAAGGGCGTCTGCCAAATGCTGTAAATGTAAATGTATCTATGTGTACTGTATGTATGTATGTATGCATGTATGTGTAGTTGTATGTTTTAATCATAATATAGTTTGTGTTTGACTATGTAATATTAAATATGTTTTTGTATGAGTTCATCTGATTTATTTTTTTTCTCACATACTAACCACAGTTAGGCCACAAAACCTTCCTAAACACATTTCAAAAAACGCCTTAGAAAAATCTACAAAAAAAACACACACTAAACCAACTAACCACACTAAACACATGCACTAAAACTGGACCCATTATCAAGCAGACTTACATCACTACTCACATTTAAAGGAATTCGTCACTAAAAACTAAATTTACTGAGCACACCACATTAAACGTGACCCACTGGTTGAGCACACCAAACAAATTTTACTGAAGACACATTTCACAGAACACATCTCTCCAAACACCATTCTCGACAGCCCTTTGACATCGAAATTGTGTGTTTATACTGCTAAGTGTCACAAAAACACAGTGAATGCATTTGCTATGGTCGGAAATTGGTCCAGGTCTACCCCCTTTTCTCTCGGCTTTCAAAGGAAATCACAGCCGATGGTCTGAAAGAGTCCCCTTTACGCACAGCTTCATGGTCTGAATGGACCATGGGGCCATTTTGTGTGAGAATTTGTATGGCTGACTCAGGGTTTCCAACTCACTGGACTTTTGGTCTTCAAAATCGTAGGTCAAACCAATGAATTTAATGAACTCTCCCAGCACAATAGAAGCATCTTAGCATTTGGCCCCAAAGAAGTCCGCGGGCCGCTCACTGTCTCTTTTCAGGGAGTTAGTACACAACTGTGACAGAGAGTTTCCAATGCTTCTTCTTCTCCGGCGTCCTATTGACGTGCCGTTGGGAGTCAATCATGTCGACAGTTAAGGTACAACCTTTGTGCTGGCTGGGTGAAGCTGTTTCTCATTCGCCAGCAGAGGCTGTCTAACTGAAATGCGTACTCCTATTTCTACTCCCAAAAACAGCTCATGCTTACAAATACAGTCTGTGGCCAGTTTCCTGTATTACTCCTGCTGTTACTCTTTTTGTTCACTTCAGTTGCCTAGTTGACTCTCCTATATGAAAACCAGTCAGTCTCTAATTCAACTAGAGCAGTCATGGTACCTTAGTGCCTCACACTTTCGCTACTTAAGTGCTGTCAGGATTACACACTTGCATTCTGCAGATGGTGCATACATGCTGCTATGTCGGTACTGCTAGCCTCCATTGCTTAGTGTGGGTCATCCATACTGCACACCTTTGTCGCTCCTACTGGCGATAAGTTCTGACTGTCAGTGATGCAGGACATGTTTGTCATGGCTATGCAAGGTTTGAGAGACAGGGTGTGGGCCGAGCAGCCACGTCGACAGCTTCGGGGGGGGTGATAAATGACTGGGAAAAAATGAGCATGAGCATAGAAACCCCTGTAGATTTTCATAACCCAATATACTCCTTTCATGACCAATCTCGGCGGAATGGCAGCTTTTGTCTCACTTTTATTGTTTGCATTTTTCACTTCCCCTCTGGCCTCTGACTTTTCTCGCAAAACTCCATCGAGGCGAGGTACCGCCCGGGGGGGGGGGGGGGGGGGGGGGGGGGGGGGGGGGGGGGGGGGGGGGGGGGGGGGGGGGGGGGGGGGGGG
>JAODKN010000048.1:6763038-6779443 GCA_026774425.1 Petrocephalus zakoni | reverse complement strand
CGGTAGGCAACTTACTTCAGCAGAATCCTGGGGGCTATACCAAAAAGCAGGGTTCTTCCATTAGGCAGATAACTTGGGGCAAATCATGGGAGTGTCCAATTCCTATTGGACAGTTTCCACATTTAGCTTAAGTTATCCAGCTAACTGGGAAATTCTTCTTTGTGGGATACTCCCCAGGACTTTAACACTATGGAGCTCCAGAAACGTAAACGATTACATTTCCCAAGCTCCCTCGTCTATGTTGAAATGCATACCATTGTGCAGTAAATTGTGTGTGTCTTTATGCAGGTGTTTGTGTGTGCATATTTAAGAGAATGAAGCCCATGAATGTGTATGTGACTGTGAGGGTCTGCGTGTAATACAGTGATTGTTTTTCCTTCAGGCTCTGTCAGTACATTGGCTCAGAGCCAGATGGCTATACGCTCTACTGTTGTTATGCAGATGGCTTCAGCTCTAATAAAGCCTTTATTAATCCTCTGCCGCCTGATGCATAGTATTCCTGTAGAATCCCATGCTTACTGTATTTATGCAGCATAAGCTGTCAGCAAGACTTGTTTAACTGTTTTACTGCAGTTCTAGTTGTCTGTAAGATTCTGTGTTTACGTTAATAGAAGCTATCCATGTGATTCAGCATTCAGAAATACTGTTTCAGTACAGGCAGTTCATTAGACTCTGTGTTTGTCCAATACAAGCTGTCCATAAAACTCTTTGCTGTACTTCTCCTATACAAGGTCTATTCTGTGTTTACTGTATCATTTCTGCAAAAGCTGTCCATAAGACGCTGAGATAGATTAATCTTGGGGTGCCACCAATGACCTTCCTGTGACCTAAGCAGAAGGACTTGTTTCCTAAATCTTACAGGTCATCTGGAAAGAAGCAATTAAGGTTTCACCCTGCCAGGAATATAACTCAACACTGACCTCTATGGGCCAAATGTAGAATTTACAGAATGACTAATAAAGAGAGTGGAATATGCAGCCACTTTGACAGATGCTTTGTCAATGTAAATTAAACCGAAAATAATAGGTTTTACCTGCTGCAATTTGGATGAAACTATCTGTTTAATCAGACACTTCAGTTGTTTTATAAAATATGGGAGTTTGTAACTAAACATTAATTTGTCACTTTATTCAAAGTTGTACACCTAATTAAGTGCCGGATAGGACCCACTTTTTTTAGGGACAGCCAGCTAACAATGGGTGTGACCCACTTTTGTCTGCTTAAAGGTTAGGTAATTTGTGCCTAGAGAAACTCTTCTGGATGCCTTTGTTTTACTGAGCTGGTATGTTTTCCTGTTGCACTTATGGTCTTCCTGTTAGTTTTAGCAAGTCTGTCCATTCTCCTCTCACCTCTTTCATTAATGACGTTTTTATGTCCACTGAAATGCCACTGACTGGATGGCTTTTGCTATTTGCACTGGTCTCGGTAAACACTAAATACCACAGAGTGTAAAACTCCCAGGGCGCTGGCTGTTTCTGAGATGCTGAAGCACCAAGTCTGCTGCCAACAGTAATATCACTCTGAAAGTCTCTTAAGCGGGCCGTCTCCATTGTTCTAATGCTGTGCCAAACAGGAAGTAAATGGGGCAGTGTGTGGTTCAGCAGCTCAGGATGCTGTGTCTGTGATTGGATGATCACTGTTGGCACTGTTGGGCCCCTGAGCAAAGCCCTTAACCTCCACCACTTGACCCTGTTTTCTCACAAAAATATAAATAAAAAATCACTTTTTATTTCAGAAAATATTTTAAAAGCGTCCAGTAAATAAATAAAATGTAAAGGGAGATGCTAAGCTCATCACATTTTAACTACTTGTGTTAGTTGCCGTGTTAATGCTCACGGGGGAGCACGTGTTTTCGGCATAAATGAATCTCATTCATCTGTGATTCAGTCTGTATAAAACTGAATCAGCACAAACAAAAAAATGAAATATAATCATGAACTGCTTCTGTATGCCTGAGAAAAGGAGAACAAGATGGAATGTGTGAAAAACACATTCCAGAGTCCGTGTTCTCATGCTTGCACAAATGGTAAACAAGGAATTAATTCATTTCTTGATTGTAACCGAGCCGAGTGATGATTGGTATCGGTGTGCATGACGTGTAGTTGGCATGATGGTGTCCGGCTGCAGCGAGGCTCTCTCTGTCCCACAGTGGTGTGTGCTGGTGTTCTTACCTCACTCTACTTTCCATTCTATTGTTGGTCAGGGTTAGAAGCCACCCACCATGACCAGTGACATGTGACCCTCATGTGACCCTCATGTGAGCTGGTTTCCCCGGCGACCGCCTCTCAGGGTCTACAGTAACCCCCCCCCCCCCCCAGGCCTCACATGACCAGATTTTTCATAGCACACATTCACAAGCATTTAGCTGCTCATTATCCCATTGTGGCACAATAAGCGTCACATCCAATTACATGCTGCTAGTGCCGGCCTTGGATCCACGTAGAAATGCCCGTACATGGACCAAGAGATGTCACTGCAAAGGAGTCACCAGGAAAATGGCAGGCGGGCAGCAGAGCAGATATTGACAGTACTGTCAACCAAACGCAGGAAAAAAAAGTCAGGAAAAACCTGGACAATAACATTTATTTATTTTTTAGGACACTTTTACCTAACCTGGTCTGTAAATATTGCAGGATATGTAATGTGTGCAGTTCAATACTATTTACCAAGGGGCAGGAGATGCAGGTGTGGCCAGTTTAGCAGGCCAGTGAGGGACATTCTGCCCTCTTCAGAACCAGCGGCATCAAGACACGCCATGCTGCTAACTAGCCAGGCAGAATTTCAGAGTCTGAAAGCATTCGAAAGCAGTGCTCTTGGCTGGATCTTCACTTCGGCCCCTTAAGGGCAACTAAATACGCGGCGGCAATCGCAGACCCTTGTGACTCCTGGTCACCAGCACTCAGGGCTCCAGCTGGTCTCACCATGCTGTAAATTGAACTGCAATTGAAGTTATGTAATGAGTGCATCGACATTTTTAGTTACATCTGAGGAAGAAGTGGGGAGCAAAGTAAATGTTTACCTGGAAACCAGGATCAACCGAGGACGAGTTAGGGAGAATAATGGCAGTATGGAGATTTTTTATCTAGCGCAATTAATGAAGAAACAGAACAAAACAGTATTTTATATAAGTACTGTATATATGATCAACATGCAGAGACCAGGTCACTTGACTCTCGGTCTCAAGTTGGCCACAAGCCACAGACTTGTTTTAGGATTTGGTATTTTTCTTATAGAGCCACCAACTGGATGTTTAGCTCAGGTTAATGACCCTGTACATGATAAACAGCTGGAAGATAGATGAAGGAAGATAGATGTTATAGAACACATGAAGATCCCTGTGTTTCACAGCTTGTCAGGGCTGCCTAATCCTGTGTAGGATTATGGGTAAAATTGTGTGACCCTCAAAGGGATGGTTTAAAAAAATTCCGAATGTATGACTGTGTGTGGTCATGGTACGAATGCAGTATAAGGATTTAAAAATAAGGTAAAGGTCAGGTGTAGAGTTTTAAAAAATGGAACGACGGTAAATGGAGGAATTAAAGAGGGGCCAGCATTCGTAGTTTGCTCTGCCTGTGTTGCCCGACAAAGGTGCCAGTGATTGGACCCCCAGTCTGGGAGAGAGGTGCACTCGAGTAGGCCGGGGCCTTTGTGACGGATGCCCCTCCCTGGACCACAGGCGCTGGGCTAATCACATTAGCACCAGGCTAAAGAGACGGGAAGGAGACAGTGCAGTGAAAGCCAGGGTGCGAGGCACGACTAATCTCGTTAGGGCACGGAAAAGGGGGACGCCGCCGCTGCACAGTGGCTGAGAAAAACCTCATTTTCCCAGGAATGAGTTCACCTGTATGGTAACACAGAAAGTTGCCCTTTTGATGCTTATTATGCCAAACAATTGCACTTGGCACGTACCAATGGGGGTTTTTCGGGGGGCACCATTTATTGTGGGGATATTTTTAAAAAAGGAGACAGACAGTGCATTCCATTAGATCTGCTTTCATGCTGCAGCCAACCGGGGTCTTTTAAACCCTGTGGTACAAGGCTTTTAAACAGAGCCCCAGTAAGTGGGTGGGGGCCCGGGGGTGGCTGGAGGCATGAATAAAGCTTACTTTATGTCTAATTGTAAGCGCACCCGAGTTCAACCTTAATGCAAACCTTAGCAGCCAAGCAGACAATAGGATGCTCTCCATAAAACCATTTCCTGCTGAGTAATCCAGGCAGATGCTCCTAGGAGAACATTCCGAGGATGGAGCCTGGCACCGGCAGAGCGCTGCCAGCTCCACGCCGCCCGGCGGCTTGGCCCTCGCACTCCGCGGCCTCCTTGGCAACGGAGGGAAAGTGAGCCGTCAGTTTGCATTCGTCAAGTTCCCGCTTAATCTCACAGCCTCTCTTCTTTTCTCTTGCCTTTCTGTCTTGTTGTGTGTGGGATGGATTAAGCGAGGTGGTAAAACTGTGTTTCAATGTGCTGGGGATGTGCGGCGCTCACAGGAGCCCGGGTGTCGCCCTGCCGTCCGCACGGAGAGCACTGCATTCTGGGAAGGAGGCTGACGGGAGATTCTGACTGCATAATACGGCAGATGCGACTCTTTCAGACTTCCTCCTGCATCAGTGTTTGTGCTCCTAATTCTAAGAGGATCACGATGAGATGGACACCTATGGACTTGCATTTTTAAACACAAGTAGAAGAGGAACAGATCTGAATAAATCTGCAGACCCTGTGTGTACCAAGCACAGCTTTGTCTGGCCCTAACCCTAATCCTAACCCCACGCACCCTCTAATATATATCACATCAACAGAAACAGTTTTTCAGTTTTCAAATGCAAACATGCACATGCCAGCACTCAAGCACAGACAGATACACCTTAGTTGTTTTATTTATTTGGTTGGAATTTTCAGTTCAGCCAAAAAACAAGCATTGTTTGGATACCATTCTCACAGAGTGTAGATTTATTTAACATTGTAGACACACTAGCTAAACCTGGTAATTAGCTGATTAAGGTGTATGATGAGCAAACTATGTTAGATTCTGGCCCTCCAGGACCACAATGGGGAACCCTGGTGTAGTTGATGTCATGGTGGTAAAGGTGACAGACTTATATCCTGAGCTTTGCTGCTTCCGTTTCCATGAGAACACATCTTTGTGGCTCTGCAAGTTCAAGCTCTGTGCCCATAGTTAGAAGGTTGCTGGTTCAAATCTCATAGCTGACAGGACAATAGCCCCAGCTGGCCCTTGAATAACGGTGACAGTGATTGATCCTATTCTCTGATCCTCATTTCTGTGTCATTTGGAAAAAAATGTTGATACTTTTAAATTAATGAGCTGTGAAAAGACCTACATCTGCCTGTGCTGGAAATGGGCCCCTTTTAACCTCCCGGAGGCTGAAACCCCTGACCACCCTAAAAGTCATCCACAGATGCTTTATATGAGATTTAATCCCCATTGAACCTGAAGAATCTGGAGCCTAACACCGCAGGGGCCACCAAAAAGCAGACAGACACCCTGGACGGGATGCCAGTCTATCACTGGGCACACAATATGGCCTATTTGGAGATACCTTTTGACCATATGTAAGAGGAAACAGGAGCAGCTGGAAGAATCAGGAAAAACATAGAAACTGCACACGGGCAGAGCTCTAGAAGGTCGTCTTTCATTGCTACCCATTAGAAACTGCACTAACCCATATACAGCTCAGGAAAAAATTAAGAGACCACACTATATTTTTAAAATATCAGCATTTTTAAATCCTGGTTTAATCCTGGTTCTGCTGGCAGAAGGTTACACTGAGCAGCAGGCTGCTTCCAGGCTGAAAGTTGGCCGTACTCAGGAACAAAGTGAAGCAGGAGACACTGGGAATGACCAGAAACCAGCCAGGTAGATAGGGGAAGCGACTTTCTAATGCCAGAGATGACCGTCAACTTATCCAGCAGTTCCTCATAAATTGGAGGATGACCTCAAGTGACCTTCCACAGGAATGGGAAACATTAAGTGCGTACAGCTAGGACAGTTCTTAACAGGCTCCTAGAAGCAGGTCAGAAGTCCCCTGAAGCATGGAAGAAGCCCTTCATTAATGAAAAGCAGGGAAGAAAAATCTGTATTTTAAACATAAGCATACCCATAAATTGAGAAATGAGTGAAACAAAATGTTTTGCAGTGGTCTCTTAATTTTTTCCGGAGCTGTATAAACAAATGACAGAGAGACGAAATTGTAAATAGACAGGAGCAGAAGTACTGATGACCGCAAAGGTTAACAGCTACACACTGCCCCCTAGTGGTAATCTCATCACACCATTAAGAAGTAGGGGCATGCTTGAAGATCGAGTTATATGGAGTTATATATGTTGCTATTGCTGTTGGCTCCTTGACTGTTGAAGGTGTAATGTACTATTTGCTTTGCTTGCATGTTGCATCAGATAACAGAGTCCTAGATGCCTATGGGAGCTCTGATATTAGGATCTACATATCCTTTAAACTGGGCACCATCTATAAACATTACAGCTCTGATTATTTTACTCATATCTGGCTACTGCTAAAAGTTTGCTAGATTTACTGGTTATGTATCTGTATGGTATGTTGAAATTAAATTAAAAGCCGCTTTCCTCAGTATTTACATACTGTCGAGATACAGAAACAGCCAGGAGACCAAGAGATGGGGAGCTCCTCCACCCACGGCCCCCTACCGTGTCCCCCCTTCCTTTTTTTTCACCTTCACCTTTATGCTCCATCTTTGCTATATATATCAGCCCGAAAACTGTTGCCATGTCCTGTAAGCCCCGAGGCCCCTTGCTTGGTGACACTGGTGAAGAATGCGGGCAAGGAAGGGGCTGGGGCCCTGTGCTCCATGGACCACGGCAGAACCACTCCAGCAGCTCCTGCGGGTGAGCCCTCCAGCAGGCTCTGATCCACTGCCTTGCCGGCAACCCGCAATCTTGGCGGGGAGGGCTGGCCAGTTTGGGGCCACACGAGGTGTTCACCAAGCTCACCGATGTGGATGACACCCATGCCTACTGCAACAGGTGTATTTGGGTACAAAACATACAGCATTACAGCTCCTGAGTTAAAACTGAATTAAGAACTGAATTAAGTTGGTTTATCCATCAATAAATAAATGAATGAATTCCAGCTGAGTGTCATCCAGGTTTTATGTCGTTTGTTGATGAATGATAATTGACTAAAAATAGTTAACTATTTAACATATATTTGTCTATAATTTCAAGGCATGAAAAATCATAAATTGCGAATATGCAGAAGGGGAATATCATCCAGGCGGGTTTCTTCTATGGGGGGGTGTGTGGCCCAGCAGGCTGTCCCTGTGGTCAGAAGGTCACCGGTTAAAGCCCAGCCTTTTCTTTGGGCTGCTACCCTTCACAGCCAAGCTTGGTCTCATGGTGATCAGGGCTGGAGGAGGTGAGAAGAGAAGTTCCCCACAGGGATCATGTATCAATCATTATTTCTTGTCTTTTAGTGTGCGGTTAATAAACACTGTGTTGATCACTTTCAGCGTAACACAAGCCACATTGTCCCATTGATCTAGGTTTGGCACCAGTTTATATTAAAGCTGCACTTTATTTTCAAAAATATAAAACACACAGGTGTATGTTTCATCATAAGCAATTCCGGTTATTGTCGGAGGTTTCATTTCGGTTTTGCAACACGTCTGTTACTGGTTTAGGCATGTAAACAGCAGTCAAGCTGACTGGGAGCTCTTGCACTTCCTAAACAGGCAGGTTCCTCAGGTATCATCAGCTTTAGCTAGAGATCAAACAGATTAAAAAAACAGCTGTCAGGGACACAAAGTCCTGCAGCCGATCCATGGACCATATGTACAGCAAGCCCAGCCAGACCCACAGGTATGCCAGCAGGCTCCTGAAGCCCAGGAAAATCCGTTGGAAGGCCGGGGGTCACACAGCGTGCTCAGGCTATGACATCAGCAGCATATAATCACAGAGGTCTCCATTGACCAGACTGGCCGTCTAAGATCTATTCAGCTCTTTGCCTAATATGCAAACAAAGCCTCCCTCCATGCCGACACAGGCAAAGTGCAGTACAGAGGCTACAGGCACAGACATGTGAACTGTAACTGCAACTTAAAGTCACAAAAAATGCTGGCGATACACCAAATTACTAAATGATCTCACTGCTGCACACAGAATAAAATCATGAGAGTTTTGCTGGAGTTCACTCCTGTAATATTGATTGTTTGGTGTGCGGTTGTCAGGATAGCTGTCTTAAGTCAGGCTTTTTCTCATCATTGGAGTCCAATAAAATCAACTGTGTTTAATATCATCATAGGTCTTGGCTCGTGCAAAGAGTGACATGGATATCATTAACTTCCGACAGGTGAGCTCTCTCCAGCACCAAACAGGAAGCAGAAATGCAGGAACAGGATCTCAGGTAAAGTAAATAGAAGGAGAAGTTGGACAGCACCTTTTTCTCGGCCCTATTTAGGGGAGGACCCTGGACTTCAGCCTGACCTGCCCAGCCTGGATAGGTGTCCCTACTCAAGCCTGGGTAAGTGCCCCTGCTCAGCCTGGTTAAGTACTCCTGCTCAGCCTGGGTAGGTGTCCCTACTCAGCTTGGGTAAGCACCCCTGCTCTGCCTGGGTAGGTGTCCCTGCTCAGCTTGGGTAAGCACCCCTGCTCAGCCTGGGTGGGTGTCCCTACTCAGCTTGGGTAAGTGCCCCTGCTCAGCCTGGTTAAGTACTCCTACTCAGCCTGGGTAGGTGTCCCTACTCAGCTTGGGTAAGTGCCTCTGCTCAGCCTGGATAAGTAGCCCCCCACTTTGCCTAGGTAAGTGCCCCTGCTCAGCCTGGGTAGATGCCCCTGCTCAGCCTGCGTAGGTGTCCCTACTCAAGCTTGGGTAAGCACACCAGCTTAGCCGAGGTAAGCACCCCTGCTTAATAGTACAACAACATCCATTTCACTCCCATCTGAATGACTGACATGTGGACCACAGTAACAAGTGTTATAGGCTACATATTATGTATACTGAAATTCTTTCATACATATTGTATGTTCATGCACTTACATACATACACATATTCATGTAAATTTATGGAGTAAAAACTAACCCGTATCTAAATTTGCTGGGTGGCAACATGCAAAGGATTTCTTTCTTTCCAATTTTTTTGCAACAAAGCCAAACAATATTCTGGGGCAATTTATCGCCATGGTTACACGTCACATGACCAACAGTAGGACCTGACATCCCAGAAAGGACCATCTGTCTCGTAAGGTGGAAGTAGCCTGTAACCTGATGCCCTGGAGAGGACCATCTGTCCAAAAGCGGGGAGACGGACAGGCCCCTTTTAGCCCAGACATCGTGGACCAGGCTGCTCCGGCTGCCCCGAAAGGAAGTTTTTGCACAGATCTGAAATTGCCCTGGAAAAAAATGTCAAAGGGACGTCACAAACACACCTGACAGCCCACCTGCAGCTGGACCTGAGGAGGCAGACTTGCTTTATCAGCTCATTTTATTGTAGGCATTAATCTTCCAGGATATATTAGGTAAGCTATAGAGCTGAATTGGTTAGAGACTGCTGCTATCATGCTGAAGGACCCAGGTTCAGGCTGGTGTCTGTTTTGTCATTTTTTTGGGCAGTGTATGTTCAGCCAAGAAGCTGATTGGCTCAGTCAGTTAGAGATCGGGCTGGTGTGTGGTCCTGTGGTTTAGGCTATTGTGCTTGTGACAGGAAGGTTGCCATTTCTTGTGCTGTAGAGTGATGTCACTGCCGGGCCCCTGAGCCCTTAACCTTGACTGCTCCTGGGAGCGGCTGACCCTGCTTTCAACTGTATGCTGCCCTGGAGAAAAGCATCTGCCAAGAAGTATTACCTGGGTGTTGCTCTCATCTCGAAACGCCTTGACGGTTCTCCTTTAGGATTTCCTGGAAGCTCCTCATGTCAGCTGCATAAAAATAACTGACAACTCAAAACTCACAACAATTTCCTTCCCATAGAAAATGGCTTTGGTTTTGTGCAGGACAAGAACTTGGGAGAATAACCATATATAAAAGCAATGCAATATAGGGCATTTTGCCAATGCAAAAAGATTATGCAATATATCCAAATACAACTAAAAGATTGTCCAAGAATACTAAACAAAATAATGCACATTAACAATAGTGCAATGCAGCATCCTGCAAACAAATTGATATGTGTGACCTAACAGTAAATACAACAACATTATTGTGCAAGGAACAGAAGCCTATTTTCGGGTTTCTTCTTGGCAGATTATACTCAGTCCTTAATAACATCAGTCAAAAAAACAACACATTGAAATATTTCCTATACTGTTAAGCTAAAATACAAAGACACAGCCTTTTTCGGCCTAGGGCACTTGCTCGGGTAAGCTTAACCGAACCTCCTAAAGCGGTGAGGTGCTCAGTAGCCCCCGCCAGGCCAGGTCCCTTCTGACGCACCAGCACCATCCTGTGGGGTGTGGCCTCCACCTCCATCGCTTTCGCTGCATCCGCCCGCCTGGACATTACCAGCTAGTCGTCCGGGGAGCAGAAGACCTTCCCACTGTGCTCCAACCGCACCGCTTCACCCGCATGCACCTTTGGAATTTAAACGGTCACTGTCCAGCAGCACAAGTGCACAAGTGAGTTTTTCCTCTTACATATTTCTGAGAATGATCCAGTATATATTTATTACATGATATATGCAGCAAAGGATATATAATTCTATCATATTAAATAGTTATAATTGTAGGTTTTTTAAAAATATCTAAAGACCCCCCTTTTCCAGAAGTACTTGGATTAGCACTTCCAGTATTGTGCTTTTTAAAAAAAACTATTTCCCAACAGAATGGACAAACAGCATTCTTAGCCTGGGTTTCATTTAACCAGTATCGGAAAGTATTCACTAACTATGGGCACTTATGTAAGCCGCTCTGGCTAAGGGCGTCTGCCAAATGCTGTAAATGTAAATGTAAATTATTAAAAATCCTTTTACATTTGGTCACTGTTGGCTTATGCTCACACTGTAAAAAGCCCTTTTATTATGGTAATTTAGAATTTGTAACTCGCCCAAGAAGTGTGTGGCCCTCTGTCTGTACCCATGGCTCTTTCAGTGATATCTTTAGTGATATATTCTGTCTATACTGAGAGATCACATCAAATTTAATGCTGCAAGCTGACTGAGGGTTGCATGTCAGTCTTTGTCGTCAGACGACCACTGGCCAGCTAGAAAACACAGTGCACCTTCTCTCCTCTTATCCTAACTCCTCTAACTATAGTGCCCTTCTTCTGGGCCCAAAATCATTCTTTTATCTTCATAATCAGTTGTCTTAATTTGTATTCCATACCGTCTTGGCTCCTTTACAGACTTTTACAGAGAAAACCAAAGACCGTAACTTTAGATATTGATAAACAGGTTTAACCATGCAAGACATTATAAGATGAGGGTGTGGTCTCCGAAGGGGGGGGGGGGGGCAGCTCTTTTAGTTTCACTTTTATAACAGTTGTGTTGCAGCCAGATATGTCTACTTTAGCAATCACTTGGCTGAAACTTTCCACTATCATTCGGCTATGGACAGGTCCCTCAAAGTGCTGGCATTTAGCTGGCCGCTCCTGAGGTGCAGGTGTGCAAGACTCTCCATGGGATTATGCCAAGACAAGCAGCAGCAGGCACAGAACCAGACAGACCCCTATGCGACAAGCACGACGGACACCCTCCCTTGCCGCCATGCAGCAAGCATCTGGCCTGAGGCGGAAACAGGCTGAAGAGCGGGGGGTGCGGGGGGGTGTTCAATGTGTGTCCCCAGGGAGAGGGGAGAGACAGATCAGAGAGCCCAAGTCCATCTGATGTGAAGGGAGGTATGCCATGGTTACATGGGGGCCCCTGGGTTAAAGCCATTGTTGGGATCCTACCTGCAGCATAAAATGCTGCTGTAACAATCAGTACGCCCCAATCAGCCTGTTCTTACGTCCAGCTCTGAGCACCAGTCTCCACCTCCTCACTCTCCCTCTTCTTTCTGCATTTCTTTCCGTCCCTGTCTCCTGTCTTTCAGGTAACTGAAGTTGGTGTCTCAGAACTCGCCAGAACTCGCCATCCCGAGTGATAGACATGATGGCAGATCGTTTCCAATTAGCCTGGCTGGCAGGGGCGGGGCAGGTTAATCTCTCGGTGGTCCCCCCCTTTCTGCTACTTCCTGTACTGCTGCGGTTAGCAGCTCTGCACTTTCTGTTGGGTGTGGTGGTGCTGACAGCCTTGCCTGTACTGCTACTCTGGTATTACTACATCACCCACCAGCGAAAAGACCGCACCCTCTTCTTTCTCAGCCTGGCACTCTTCTCCTTGGCCTATATGTACTACCTCTTTGTCACGGAGATCCTCCCCCGGGGTCATGTGGGAGGGGCCCAGCTGATTGCCGTGACGACCGGCATGATCCTGACCCTGATCTGCCTGGTCCACACCAAGTGGAACCCGGGTTATGTGAGGCCTCGGCCAGCCAATATCCGTGGGATCATGACCTACCGGGGAGGGCTGTCTGGCCGAGACCACAGCCAGCCCTACGGCACCCACCTTCAGGCAGGGAAATTGGATGATCCAGGAACACCAGGCCAGGTGGCAGAACAGCTAGAAGTGGCACAGGGGGGCATTGTCAGGAATAGATGGTGCCCCACCTGCAGGATAATGTGCCCCCCCCGTTCAGGACACTGCCGAATCTGCAGCGCCTGTGTCTACCGGCTGGACCACCACTGCATTTGGTGGGTTCCATTAAATCGCTTGCCTTCTGGAAGTGCATACATATGTGACAACAGACCTTTGAAATGTTATCAGAATGAGCTCAGAGACACAGGCAGCAACGATCCTATTTATAGAGAGTACGAAGCCTAGGAGGTTGGGACAAATGGGACGAGCCATTGAGAAAGCGGGCAAATCTATTGGACGGGGAGCTGATATGAGTGGTTAAAGTAGCTGCATCAGTCTGGTGGGAAACTGATTGGATGTTGCTGAAAGATGTCAACAAACCGGCATGCATATTGGTGCACTTATACACACCAAAAACACACACAAATAAGTATGTAGATTAGACAGTGTGATTGTTGGTTTGTGGGGGAAAATGAGGATTTGTCTGGCCTGTGTATCATGACATTCTGGGTAATGAATGTCTTTATAAAAACAAAAACTGGGTGTTTGGTGCATGCATTTTGGGGTGTGAGCTGAGGCATCGTGTGGAGCAGGGCTGAGTAGCAAGTATGTACATGTCAGTTTGGAGAAGGGTGGTGAATTGTCTCTATATTGCTTCGAGGAATAAGAAATTGTATGGTCTTTGCAGGCCTGCTGAACGTTTGCTCGGTCCATATCTTGATGTGTTTCAGGTACTGCTGGGTAATTTAAGTAGTTGTTAGCTGAAATATAGCAGACTGCAGTGTGCTTCATGTGTCATGTTCATTCTTGTGTACCAGGATTAACAGTTGTGTGGGGCAGGCCAATCACCGCAGCTTCCTGCTGATGCTCCTCCTCTTCCTGTCAACCTCACTGTATGGGATCAGCCTGGTGCTGCGTAGCGTGTGTCCACATCAGAACCTGCTTTTTGCACTCTTCTACTGCCCTGGAGTGTATGCCCAGTACAGGTAGAGAGAGAGAGTAAACACACACTCTTCTCCTATTGTCCAGAAGTCTAAGAATAGTAGACAGAGAGGCAGACTCCTGTTCTTCATCGATTCACAGTACACAATCCCAAATGCCCTGAAACATTTACACTGTCCTTTGCTTCAGATTCAGTGACTGCAGTTCCTCATCTCTCCACAGCACGGCGCTCTGCTTCACGTGTGCCTGGTACAGTACTATTGTGTCCGGAGTGCTGCTCCATCTACTGGTACTACAGCTAATCAACATCAGCTACAATGTGACAGAGCGGGAGGCGCAGTTGGCTCTGCGGAAGAAGGCGGGCCGCACCCAGCTGTGGGGGCTCATTGTGGACACTGGGCTCTATTCCCGCGGCTTCCGGAACAACTGGGTGGAGTTCCTGACCATGGACATGCATCCGGATTCCTACCTAGCAGATGCCACTCACCTGGTGTAGCTGAGCCTAAGATGTCAAGTTCAGAAATATCTTCTGCTAGTGGGCTGAGCACTAGAGGGTAAAAGAATGTGGTAGCATTAACGACTATAAAGGCCCGGATGTGCAAAGGGCTCTGATACGATCTTGAGGCTGTAGTGATGAACTTCCCCAAGTCGTCTGATGCACCAGTGCCAAGTTCCTCAGAACAACAAGATATCCCACCATGATCGAGGAGCAGTTCAACATTATAATAATCAGTCAGTAGCTTCAATAAATAGAAAGGAATGTTGTCTAAGGTTTACGCTCCAACTTACACTTGGCATTGTGTTTGGTGATATGAGGCTTGCATGCAGCTGCTCAGCCATGGAAATCCATTCCCTGAAGCTCTCGGCAGACAGACTTTATGCTGAGGTCAATGCAAGGGGAAGTTCGGAACTCTGCAGTTACTGAGTTGACAGCCCAGTGCAATGTAACGACTTGATAGTAGGCTCAGCAACATTACATTCATAACAACAGCTTAAAGGTATATTGTCAAGCAATAAAAGTGAAGAAATCACCCGACCCTTTGCGGAAAATACCATTCCTAACTGATTTTTTTATGTGTTCTTTTTATTCTTGTCAGGTTTGGAAATTGTTGTGACTTCAGAAAAAGCCGCAGAAGAATGCATTGTATTTTACTGAATACTTACCAAGATGGAGGGGGCACCATGACTGAAGCCAGCCATCAATCAGCTGGGCAAACATCGGCATTGGGTTGCATTCACATAGGTGATGCCCCCAGCTGGGGCTCCACACGTCATACACTGCTCTGCAGAGCCGCAAATTGGGTCAAAGTCTGGTTATTTGCAGAGGCTTCTCAGACAGGAAGCTGAGCTTACAGAAGAGGTTTCAGTTTTGGCCGGTCACTGGTATGCTTTGTAAGCATCAGCAGTACTCTGTTGAGTAGGATCTATCTGTGCACTCTGCCGTCAAACTCACCGACACCCCTGAAGTCTCAGCCAGCTCACCCTCACCTGATGGCTCGTTAAGCTCTCAGGTGCCCTGTGGTCACCAGTAGACACATCTTGAAAGAATTTAAAAAGTAATATGAACATTGTAGCCAAATCATTGAGATTTAGATTAATGAGCACAATTCGGGCAAATGAATGGAGTTTGATGTGATTCCATAGTATTAACACTTCAGTTCAATTCAGTTCAACATATTTTTGTATAGCGCCTTTCACGATGAAGTTGCACTTGACGAGAGCGTTAGGAAGTACATTAGTACACAGATGTTAAACTGTTCATGATACAGGAAAAGGTAAGAAGGTAAAATGTCAGAAATGAACAGAGGAGACGAGTTAAAAAACCACAGCGTGGAAAAAAAAAACCTTTGGGGCTCCAAGGTTGGTTGCCTGCCCAACCCTCAGGCATGCCAACTTCAAAGAATGCAAAGAAATTTCCCATGCATTTACACATACGCAAGATGTAAGCTGTGGTCAAAGTTATCTGTGAACCAGATTTTCATACAGATTATAGGTCAGTTTCTCAGTGTCTTAAATACTGAAAAAAACAGCTTGGCTCTCGAGGCCCTCAGACCTGGGTGCTGAGATTCTAGCTGTCCTGTCTGTGTTCTAACAGCCTAACAACAGAACCTCGGAATTCCCATTGCCTAGTGGAATGGACTCTGCATATTACAATAAACACTCTTAAATCTCCCTCTGAACACAAACAACATACACTCTTAGATAAAAACATGGGCCAAACCCAAACTGCACAACATAAAGTTCTGGCCCATTTGTTGCACAAGAGTGTATGTCACACATAACACATCAGAACAAAATGCATGACAAAATGATCACTTCTACATTTCACTATTCTAGAATGGCCTATTTATGGTCCAGTTCTTGAATACTTAAAGAAAAGAGGCACAGTCGGGTCAGAATACACAACACACAAGAAACACTTACATTAGTGGTTAAAGCAACAAGTAGCAGTCAAAGTAGAGTTAACCCATTATAACCCAGTTAGCCCAGTATACAGATAAGCAAAAGTGCATATTGTTAATTCCATCCATTTTCTATACCCGCTTCTCCTAACTTGTAATTTCATCCAGGATAAATAAAGTTTCAAGTTTTTCTCTCTTATTGTTACTGTTATTGTCTCTGCTGCTCTTAGCTGTACTGCCGTAATGAAGCAAATTTCCCACTTGTGGGACTAATAAAGGATCGTCTTATCTTATCTTATCTTATCTTATGTGTGTCTGTGTCTGTATACACTATATGGACACTTGACCATTACACCTACAAGAACTTTTATAACATCTCATTCTAAATCCATAGGCATCAATACGAATCTGGTCCCCCCTTTGCAGCTAAAACAGCTGGGAGGTCTTTCCACAGGTTTTTGGAGTGTGTGTG
>JAODKN010000048.1:6728857-6741897 GCA_026774425.1 Petrocephalus zakoni | reverse complement strand
CTGCTTCAGAGATTGTGCCTTTTTCTGAAGAGTGCCAGGTCAATGGGATTTCAGTTGCATGCCCCTGAAGGTCCAGACTTCCATGTCACACTTCTGCTATGAGCTGTGATGTTGGAATCGGCTTCCCGCTCATTACTGAAGTGCATTTGTGCTACAGTGCTGTGGTACACTGGCTCTGCTGCAATGGCCAGTGATAGATGCTGCCAGTATGTGTGTGCAGTGCGATGTCACAGCGCAGGGTGATAAATGTCGTAAACCTACTGCTGTTCCTTCTATGCCTTTAATTTGGAAGTGTTTTTTTTTTATCTTGTTTTTCTGTTCTGTTATTTCATTTGCTGTTCCTGGGACGTCAGGGTTTCTATGGATCAGTGAAACCCAGTGTTGAGAAGTCTGTCCAGTTCGGGAAAGGTCAGTGCAGTTTTGGCCTTATTTTATTCACTTTAGCAAATGCAAGCGCAGGAATGCAGAGTGACACCCGTTTGCCTATTTCCTGAAAAACCTGCTTTTTGCTTGTAGTTAGTAAAGCTACTGGGTGGGCGGTGTGAGCAGCATTCTATCTCTGTGCTGCCCCAGACAGTTATGAGTACTTGAAGGACCCGCCCTCTGGATTCTATGCCCAGGCTGGAGTGATTGGCTTTGCTGGCATCCTGGGCCTCTTTCTGGCTCGAGGTACGTCACGTGCCGCCCATTCCTCAGCTTGCACATCTTCTCTGGTGATTTCAGTGAGTCTCTGTGTTGCTTTCCTTCAGGTTCCAGGATTAAGAAGCTGATCTACCCCACAGGGCTGATGGCCCTGGGAGCCTCCCTGTACTACCCCCAGCAGGCAGCCTCCATTGCAAAGGTGTGAAAATGTGCCATGCCCATTCTCTCCCTGTCTTTCTTCTTTATGCTCTCTCCATTTTGACTTCCTCTCTTGGTGTCTCATAGACAACGGGAGACTCGGTGTATGACTGGAGCCTGCAGGCTTACGTCGGCCTGGAGACACTTTGGAAGGACAAGTCTGCTGCTAAGCCAGAAAAGGAGCAGGTGAGAGGCATATGGCGAGAAGGTGGACGCGGGAGAATCCGGGAGAGGCTGCCCTTAAGTGACCTTTAAGTGGGGTGGTGCTGCTATGAAAGATGTATCTCAGTAAAGATGGGAAAGTTGTAAGCTAATTGAGGAGGTATGATGTCACCTGGGCAGTTAAATGCATCATTAAACTACCAACACCTGAAGTGCGACTTTTTTTTTGTTTTGTAAATATTGCAATATTACTTGTGGATATATCATATATTGCATTGCTATATTGCGTTGTGATATCATCCAGCACTAAATATATATTTGCATTTGTAATGAATTCTACTATATAACAATGAAAAGAAGGTAAACAGCCCAATATAACAATTTATCCTAAAATCATACCTTACTCAATTTAGAGAAATACATAATACATACTCTTACAACTACATTTTTAAAGCACTTGACATTTTATATGCTTATACAACAAGATTATTTATTTTCAGCCTACTCACATGGTGAATACCCTCTTTCGATTGCATTTTGCACCATCAATGATGTAGTCACCAGATTCTAAGCTTCTAACCACAGCTTGAGAGCTGTTGTTCGGGTTCAGATTCTGATGCTTTGTCATTGTTGTTTCCACAACAACGGAATTTAAAAGTACATCATCTTCAGCACCACATCAAAACAACAGACAAGTTGTAACAATACAACAAATAATCCAATAAATAAACAAACAATAAACAACACAGACCAGCATTGCACATTCCACCTATTGCATATGAAAAAACACCAGCTAAAAGTTGAACAATGGTCCAACACAATGAGCATGAAGGTGCACTAGATCAGGTTACACCTTAGCAGCATTCAGCATGGTGATGGCTGAAGGATAAAAACTGTTACTTAGTCTGTTAGTTTTTGTCTTTAAGGATCTGAAACATCTGCCTGAAGGCAGGTGTTCAAAGCATATATCCAATTCATATATATTCAAACTACACAACGTAATGGCAGTGTTAGCGATCGTTCGTTCAGACTATAGTTTTAGGAGTCTCCTGTGTCACTTAATGATGGTGTGTACTATGTAACTTACCAACCTAGTTAATTTGATAGTTTGAACTGTAGTTTTGGAAAACATTTCACTACTGCATAGCTTTGGGAAATGTACCCCTGGACGGGGCAGCTGGGTTTAGGATTGGTCCTCATCGTAAGGAGAAAGCATCTCTTAATTATGCATCTCTTCTCCCAGGCGGGGAAGTCTGAGCTGAAAACTGAGAAAAATGTCACAACTAGCAAAGAGGATAAGCAGTGAGCAGCCTGGTTATGCTGCTCCGCCTCCTGCTCAGTGGACCCTGCCTCCTGCTCAGTTGACTCCACCCCCTACTATGTGGGTCCCGCCTCCTGGTCAGTGGACATCACTCCCTGCTCTGTGCACCCTCTCAGGCCCTGCTCTTGCCCTGCCTTCTTCATAACTGCCACGCAGTGGGATGGGGCCATACATGGAATCTGTACAGTACTGTACATGTAATTATCAAATTCTGAATGTATTTATGTAATAAAACCAAAAATCCCTAACGGTTTCATTCCTGACTTGGTTTTCTTTCTGGCAGAACTGCTGAGAGCCCTTTCTTCCATTAGCAGTGAAAATGATTAAAAGATGTAGCGTGGGTATAGCAAAAAAAAATCAGAACCTGTCAAAAGAATCATATTTTATCACCTTTCAGCCTGAAATGAAAGCAGAAACGCTCTCCTGTCATTCTGCTGGCATGCCTGTTTCAACAATAAACTTATCCAGATTATATAATATTATAATGCTATATAATATTATAATCTTATATCAATAAAGAAAGTTTATCCTACATTTTGATTTCTAGGCCGGGTCCAATGCATTGTTTCTATTGGTCGCGCGACAATGCGCCACAGCGCGCTACGCTCAAAGTTGAACTTTGTTGAGTTTTGCCCATGGTGCACAGACAAGCTCCACGAGCGGCGTGATGCCACTCCTGCGCTGCGCTTGTGCTTCGCTTAGCGTAGCGCAAAACGCTCCCTGCACTGCGCATACCATAGAAAATAATGGGTTTCGCAGCGTGTGTCACGTTCGGTCCCAAAATGCCTTAACTGAGAATGAAAGGATCACCCCCCCAAGAAAAGTACTTGTAAACTCACTCAGGTATCGGGTGAACTCAGCCACCTTCTGGATTGCACACCAAGGTCATTTTGTCAAGGTCAAAGTCCCACCTGTGATCAGTAGTTAAAAAGCTGTTTCTCGAGCTTTGCAGTGCTTGGTAGTACAAATGACTAGTGAAAGGGGGAGAAAAAGCCAAACAAACTCCATCCCAGAATAGGGGTGGCATGATCATGAGTGGGCTGCTGCTCTGGGGGCTGTCCTGCCTTTCCCTCAGGCCTGCTGACGGTGCACAGTGGGCCGGTCCGCCTTAGTGGCCCATCAACAGCCTTCCCCCATCTACCCTCCTTTGGCTGCTCCCTTTCCTCCCTTCCACCCCTACCCCCTAATGCAGGGGTGTCAAACTCCAGTCCTGGAGGGCCGGAGCCCTGCACATTTTTGGGTTTACTCTCATTTAACACACGTGATTCAACTTTGCAACTCCCTGTGCTATACCACCCAGCTCTTCAGCTCAATCATTTATGGTGGAGTAGGGAAAGATCTAAGCTACACAGGACACTGGCCCTTCAGGACTGGAGTTTGACACCCCTGCCCTAATGTATCGCTTTTATCTTCCCCAACATACTCTCACGCCCGGCTCACCCTGCCCGTCATGTTGGCCCCTCCCCTCCTGAGGGCCGTTCCTGGTGTGACGGTGACCAGCCACGCCCACTGCCTTCCCTGCCTTACTGCTCGTTCCTGCCCCCGTGTGGAACGTCTCCAGCTGTTGGGTCCCATTAGTAGCTGCATTTAAGTGCTCATTCGTCCTTTGTTCGTCAGTCCAGTCGTTGTTGCGAGTCACACTTCCCTGCTCTGTCCCGAGTGCAATTAAGTTCCCGAAGGGTGTTGATCTGGAAGTCACAGCCTCCGAATCCTTCCTTGCCTTGCCAGGTCACGACACATGCGTTACACATGCCCACCTGTAAGGGGGGAGCACTGTCCGCAACATCAAGTCTACACAGACTCACTGCATAATAACACCTGATGGTTCTGTCATTTCATCTTTTTTTACGTTGATTTTAATAATACTTTAGTATTATTATTATTTCTTTCTTTCTTTTGTTCTTTCCTTACAAATGATGTTTGATGTTCTTTAAAAGAAGAAAACAAGTGATTATAGGTGATGTGGCACTTTGAAAAGATTTCTGAGACAAAGCCATAGAAAGGCACAAGCCTAGAGATGGGTACAAAAAGATTTCATAGTGATTCTTTTCTATGCCCACTGCATTACCCAGCACACAATTAAGGCCAATGAAAGCACTCATTATTCGTCTGGGCATTAATTAGTGTTACCTTAGCAACAGTATAAAGTTGTACCCAAACATCCATGGTTCAGTTATCCACAGTTTACCATGATTTGAAAAAGTTTAAGAATTCCAGAAACCATTTCTAAGTTTCAAACCATGCACCACGCGAGTACATGCTGTAAGCAGGTGAGTACCCGCCACAGGCCAAAATTTTTTTTTTGTTCACAATAACTAACTAAATTGTTTATTGTTACTTCATTATTCATTGTGCCATTTTTTCTTTGATACATGATATATTTTCATTGTTATGTCATCTCTTGAGAATTAGGCTAAAAGCTCAGAATCCCTTTCATTCGAGAGAGTACAGTACTGTGTAGCATAATGCTCTGGTCAGGTCAGCTTGGGGAACATGCACTGGTGCAGTGCGTTGCCACAACCATCACACAACAAAACACCTCTGGAACCCCCAGGTGGTGGCCCCCCAAACTGGTCCTGTCCCACCCTCCTGAAATGGGCATCTATCTGCTGCCTCCAGGAGTATTGCGGGTGTCCCCTTTGCCTGGTCGAACCTATGCAGACCTTAGGAGGATCCGGTGACCCGGGTAATGGTCACTGCACTTTATCATTACTGTATTTATGTTAATATCTTAATGTGGGAATTTTATCAATTAAACTTTACTATATGTATGTACATGAAAATCACGTTATTTATGGGGTCCTGCCATCTGCGCTAGGCCTTGGATCACATCACCCACAGGTATGGGGGGGTCAACTGTAAGTAATGCAGACAAAATGAAGAATGTGACAGTTGAACTACTCAGGTGTTTCACATTAGTGCTGCATGGGCGGGGGGGGGGTGCGTGCCCATGGGAGGTGTGACCATCCCCAAAACTTGCTCCAAGGCCACCTATAGTGAGTGTTTAACACTATAAAACTTACAATTCAGCCCTCCAGTCTTTTTATATTATGTATATATTTCTCTTTAATCATTCTGAGGAAGCTTCTGGACATTTTTTCTGTTCTCCAATGATGTTTATTACATTAGACACTCCACTGAACTGTGTCAAACATCAAAACTGTTTTAGTAAATCTAGGAGTCAAAGTGAAAGTATTTATTTCTTTCAGACTGCATCTGGTCAGCGGCGTGGGCCTCTCCCCGAGGGCCCGGCCCTCTACTTGGTAGACATCTTGAGCAGGTACTCTTTGTCGATCTCGAAGAGGCGCCAGCCCTCCTCTCGTGAGAGGTCCGATGCGCCGCGCCGCTTGTAGAACTCGATGGACGGCTGGTTCCACTCGGCCACGATGAAGTGCATTCCGCTGCAGCGGCTCTTTACCGCCGTCTGGGAAGGGGGCAGCATCACCAGGCCGTTAGCATACAGGCACACGCCACAGCGCCTGAGCGCACTGCCCTCTTATATGTGGCCATGAATGACCGGCAGATGCATGGAAATGTAGGACACAAACCTCACTCAGGGTGCGCAGGATCTCTGTCCCAATTCCGTACCCTAAAACAAAGAGAAGTGGAATGAGTGTACTTGGCCTTGGTGACAAGTTAGAAGTCTACTAGAAGTCATGATTGTCCAATAATAGTTTAGTTAAGAAGCATTCCAATTGGTCAACCATGACTTCTAGCTTAAGTTATCCCAGATAACTGAGAAATTTTGCCTTGCAGAACCCGCCCCTGAAGCTCACCCTGGTGTTCTGTTTCCCAGATTTATCAAAGTACATTTAAAATACAACTCTAGCTTTTCTGTCAAAGAGTTTTCGCATCCCCTTTACCCTCTGTTCCTTCCTGTTCCCTGTTACTTTCACATCCGCTTACATGTCCATCCTAGACCGGTACAGACTGACCAGCATAGACACGGCCCGAGCATGCTCTGTCATACCTCTGTACTCCGTCATCACGTAGAAGTCCTCTAGATACAGCAGCTTGCCAATCCAGGGGTCATATGTGAAGTAGTACATGGCAAATCCAACTACTGTGTGACCTGTATGGAAAAAAAAAACGCATGATGTTAATTATTGGCGTGTCCTCTAAGGGAAAATGGCTTACATTACAAAAAACACATTACTGCTGACAGGTCCGGTATCACTTCCCGTAATTTGTTCCATGAATAACTGTGTTAGTTCACGGATCACAAAGGATGAGATTTCACATGACAATGACCTCAGTGTAGCAATAGTCACCTATGAATAAAGCTACACACCCACCCTCACCGGGTTGTATTGTAATAATGGTAATAAAACTCAGTTTACTGTTATACTGTTATAGGCCTATATTGAGCAAAATTGCAGTTCTTTGAACATGTAGGCCAGGGGTGGCCAATCTTATCTGCAAAGGGCTGGTGTGTGTGCAGGTTTTTGGGATAACCTTTAGGTCAGCTGTTCAAACCCAGGTGTGAGGACCAATCAGTCCTCTAATTAGTGATCTAGCGAAAACCTGCATATACAACTGCCCCTTCTGGATATGATTGAACACACTTGATGTAGGCCTACTATAGAAGATCTAAGGGGTGCTGCTTGAGATAAAAAAAAGCATATCATATTAAAGTATATAATGGGCCCCCAACCGAGACCAATTCTGTAACAATTTTTAAAGGCCCCATAATTTGGAAGCGTCCTAACTCGCCCCCCCCCCAATCCCGCCTAAAGTACTGTACCGTCTGGGCTGCGCCGATCCTCGGGCACTTCGGCCATGATGCAGTGGTAAAACGGCTGCTCTCCGAATCCGTCCTGCAGCAGCTCTGCGGGAAACGGCCCAGAGAAGTTCGGTTAATCCGTACCATGCGGAGCCGGGCTTGGACAACTCCGGTTAACCTTAACCCAAATTCTGATCCTACCTTCCTCCGTCAACACGACCTGCTCTTCCATCTCTTCGAATTTTGCAAGTTCCTGAAAAACAAAGTATTTACGTACTACATGTTAAATATTTTACTTTAGAATTTTTTTTATATAATTTTGAATTTTATAATTTCATATTAAATAAGCATGGCTCCTATATAAGTTGATCGCAGTAAGTTTAAATTAACGGTGTGTCCAGTCACAAAGTTTAAACATTCAATAAAAACACCATGAAAGCTCGATCTTTACAACCTAATCAAAATACATTAACACTTTATGTGCATATATTATATTATAATACAATACATTAAAAAATACATTTTAACTTTAATTCTGAGGGGGGACAATTATCCAGGTATGAGCAGTAGATGTGTGGAAATATAGCCGGGTACCTTTATGAGTCGCAGTATGTCCGGTACATCCCTGGGTTCCGCTTTCCGCAATATAAAATTGGCCATTTTCTCCGTTTGCTCTTTTTCCCTTTTCTCACCAGACCTCTGTATTTGAATAGGAGCAGCTGCTGTTTCTTCATTCGCCTCCCAGGAGCGTCTCCTCGGCAGCCGGTCCGGGATGCTGACCACTTCGCGCAGAGATCACATTGACACCGAGCCTCTCTGGCGCCCGATACGGCTCATGCGGTCTTTATGCCGGTGGCGGAGCGGAACGTTTCGCAACGCCCGGAAAGTCCCGCACGTCACGGGAGCCGCATATGGAAACGCGTCCGGTCACCACCCATCCCCCAGGAAAAAGAAAAAACGTGACTATTCCTCGTTTAACATGATACAATGACGTAATAAATATGTTACATTATTTAATGACAAATGTATGACTACAAAGAATAATAACAAGGGAATGCGATTGGCTCGCCTTAACTTTAATTGCATTATATTTTATTTATATTAATATTCGGGTTTTTTTGTACTCTGTTACACAAATATATTGAGGTAAATGTCACTGACACCCCCATAGCGGAGTACCAAGTCTACTCCTCATCGGCTCCGTAGAATTTCCGTTAGTATTAGTATTATAATAAATGAAATAATTATTTAGTGTTACACATAAATGTGAATTTGCTAAGGGTTTATTACTTGGGTGCTTGTGGACAAGAATTTATTAACGTGAAAGGGTTTCCATCAGTATATGAAGTTAGGGTGATTATCTGTGGGGAAAAAACCTATGAAAGTTGTAGTTCCAGGTAAAGTCTTCCAAAACAGTTTATTTCCTCGGGCAGAAAAAGAATCTTACGGAAAAATACTGGAGCGATTTGATCGCCCCTGTCGGTGCGCGGCGGTAACTGGCTGCTCGGATCACTATATAAGTAACTATATAAGTATAAGCAATATGGATCTGGAACTTTAAGACCCGACAGTCTTAAAATGATAATGGGTCTGGCGGTTCGCCTTGTTAATAATTTCGATTTTTCTACAAGTGACTGCCTGTACAAAAGTGACCTCGGTCACTGGATACGGTGGATCGTAAAACAAAAGAACAGATGCCTCTAATGCAGTTAACACGCATATTAAAAAAAACTTCCAGAAAATACATTCATCCATCTTCCAACATTCCCGGAACACCCTGGAGACAATGCTATACATAGCCGGACAAACGGACACACGCAATCCACAACTCCGGGAAACGTTCCTGTCGTCCAACTAAACTCCGAGCGGCGTTTCGCTCATTCCATGCAAACTCCGGGTTGCTTTGCTGTTGTCCGCAGGGAAGGTTTAGCTGATAAGGAGCGAAATATCCCTCATAATTGCGGCGTTTGTTTAGTATGAGAAAGATGTTGAGTGTCATATCCAACGTGCTGAGGGCAAGCACCAAGAAAAACGTGAGTATACTGCTTGAAGTTGTCATGTAAATGGATGGTGCGACCCAGGGTTTGAAGTGCGGCCCGAAATTATAAAATCTTTTCCGGACGCCCGCAAGGACAGCTGCCATGTTTTCTCTGACAGTCGCCCGGGGGGGAGTTTTGCTTGCATGTTAGCAATAAAATGCAACTCAAAGCGTTTATATGTGCGTAAATCAGGCGGGTTATAAGAAGGTCACCTTGTCATTAATAAACGCCGGCTGCTCTTTTCCACCGTTTCTCTTCCGATAGAGCCGAAGTCCCGATCGGTCCCGATCTTGCTACTCGGGTTGGAAAGGAGTAAATATGTAAATAAATTTGTAACATTGCATATAACGTGAAAGATATTTCAGCCCAGACGCTATATGATCGCTTTTTCGGTTGTCAGTGCCCGTGTTTTGATATATGTTAATTGTGTGAGCAGGCATGCTGCTGTCCTGCTTGAGATCGGTACTCATATGCCGAATCAATAATATGGCTGTCTTTCTCCGTCTACCTGTCTTTCTGGGTTACCTGTAGGGGGCACAGGCTGTGTCTGAGGTAAGTACTGGGTGGGTGGCTTCTCCAACCTCTGGATCACAGATTGTTAGGAAGCCATTATTCACCAGCCTGCTCAGTTGAGCTGTTTTTTCACATACTTTATATTTTTCTGGAAATGTCCCTGATCTGAATACACCTGGCAAATCAGAGCTAGATACGATTTTAACAACTCTGAGCTATTAGTTAAATTCTCCCCAAGCGAGCTTGATGGGCCGAATGGCCTCCTGTATAGTTATGTTCTTATGCATGAATTAAAACAGTGACTTGGCTGCTTTTGTTTGTGCTCCCTTAAAAGGCACTGGATAGGATGTGTGTCCCAGTGTGCCCTGGCCTCATCCATGATACCCATGTCTCCATCCTCTTGATACATATGACACATCCATCTTCTAGAATGACTGGGGTCAGCAGATCTGCTCCCTGAATTTCAGGGTATAGGGTTGGAGAGGCGGAACAAAAACCTTTTAAACCGAGGTGTCTGTGGTTCTGTGCTGTGGTGACATTATACAGCAGTGACCAGTGATGATCATAAATTTCAGATTCCCTTTCGGCCTTTGAGGGTGTGCAGGGCTGAGGGGTATCTGTGTGTCCACTGATGTGTGACATCTCCCTAGGGTGCCAAGGTGGTGGTCTCTTCTCGCTCCTATGCAGACTTCACCCCTCAAGCCACATTTGACATCAAGGTGAGTGTGTGTGTGTGTACCTTGCATGCTTCTACACCCCCATCCTTTTGTGTATGAGCATAGCCATTTGCTGCTTCCTGTCTTTCAGAGATGTGACATGCATCGACTGGAGGAAGGCCCTGCCCAGCAGGCAGTTCTGACCCGGGAGGAGGGGCTTCAGTACTATCGCACCATGCAGACGATGAGGCGCATGGAGCTCAAGGCGGACCAGCTGTACAAGCAGAAGATAATCAGGGGTTTCTGCCACCTGTATGACGGCCAGGTCAGACCAGAAAACAGACGGCCTGATTTCTCACACACTTGCGTATAGGTGAATTCGAAGCTCACTGCCTTTGAACATATGACAGGAAGCATGCGCGGTGGGCATCGAGGCAGGCATCAACCTTACAGACCACCTGATCACAGCATATCGAGCTCATGGCTACACCCTCACCAGAGGGGGGACAGTGCGTGAGATTATGGCCGAACTCACAGGTGAGCAGCTGACGGGCGTGATGCTCCAGGTGGAGGTTTCCTGGTGCTCCAGGTGTCCTGCTGGGGTTCCAGTGTACTAGGTGACCATCCTCTGTTTGCTTTTCACAGGGCGCAGGGGAGGCATCGCCAAGGGCAAAGGTGGATCTATGCATATGTACACAAAGAACTTCTATGGTGGGAATGGCATTGTGGGAGCTCAGGTATTGCTTCCTGCTCACTGGGACTGGTGAAAGGCCCTGCAGCTGGAGTGATGGCCCTCCTCACCCAAATCCTCCCTGTTTCTTCCAGGTACCCTTGGGGGCAGGTGTGGCCTTGGCCTGTAAGCACCAGGGGCGCAATGAGCTGTGCGTCACGCTATATGGAGACGGTGCAGCCAACCAAGTAAGATCGGCGGCCCATGGTTGTCCTGCTGTCCGTCGGTCTTATTAGTTTCCAAATAATTGTGTTGTCTTCATAGGGTCAAATCTTTGAGACGTATAACATGGCGTCTCTGTGGAAATTACCCTGCATTTTCATCTGTGAGAACAACAAGTACGGCATGGGAACCTCTGTGGAGCGAGCTGCTGCCAGCACCGACTACTACAAGAGGGGCGACTTCATCCCAGGACTCCGGGTAGGCGGAGCTGGTCGCTGCACGTTCTGTAATCTGAGAACCTGATACTTATTAAGCTGGAGGTGGAAATGTGCCATTTTGTTGTTCTGTCTATATTTTTCACTTCATACATGTTTTCTTCCAGGTGGATGGGATGGATGTCCTGTGTGTGAGGGAGGCTACAAAGTTTGCTGCAGATCATTGCAGAGCTGGAAAGGTGAATTTTGATTGGGATTTGCCCCCCATTATCAAAGAACTGTATAATGAGTATGGAAGCATATTAGAGATTTACATGGGGGCTGGCTTGGAATTTAACCTTAAAAATGGCCATGAAGAATCAATAAGGAGGTGATGGACAGGTAGGAGATGAAGCCCCCAGATCAGTTCCAAGCAGACTTGAGGAGGTGATTCAGCTGGAGCATCAGTGCACAGCTCCCTCTAACACCACATGACATTTCAGGGTCCCATTCTCATGGAGCTGCAGACTTACCGTTACCATGGACACAGCATGAGCGACCCTGGGATCAGGTAACCGTCGACCTAGGATGCGTCACCAGCCGACTTGGCAATCGCCCATAATGTCTTTCTTTTCCTGTTTGTTGCTGTGTTACCAGCATTTTCACTCAAGGATTTGTATTTGACATGCAAGTGGATTTCATAAGTAAAATGAAATTTTACTGGCTGACTCAAATTACATACATGCATACAAATATACATACGTGTGTGTGTATATATAATCAACCTAGTATTAAATAAATACAACATAGAAATATATTGAGAAATTTGCAGGCCCTCTGGAGGCAGAGGTAATTGTACATGCTCTCGGTGTCTGGCAGCTGTAGTTCAGTGATGTGTTCAGCTGTCTTGACTGTGCGTTGATGGGCTTTTTGGTCAGCATCGGAACAAATAGAGTACCAGGTTGTGATGTCAGGATGCTCTCTGCCAGAGCTGCTATTTCCTGAGCCTCCTCAAGAAATAAAGTGCTATTCTTTACTTATTTAATGGCTCACAGGAGGAGCTCACAGACCACAAGATGTACTCTGAGAAACCTGAAACGGAGTCTGTAATTTTAATATGCAGAAGATTTTGGTTCTGCTGGAATTAACTCCTTCCAGGTCCAGCCTCATCTGGGCTCTGTATGTTATTGCTTGCTGTTGTTACCGCACCACTCTTTAAATGCTAACCGCCCCCCTGACCCTCAGCTACCGCACACGTGAGGAGATCCAGGAGGTGCGCAGCAAGAGTGACCCCATCTCCATGCTGAAGGAGCGCATGCTGAGCAACAACATGACCAACGTCGAGGAGCTCAAGGTCTCCGATTCGCTGCCAGAAGAGATGAACGCCCAATAGATGGGCTCGCTTTGTTCTAGTTTGGGGCTAATGAGGTACTTTGCATGCACACAGGAGATCGACGTGGAGGTACGGAAGGAGATCGAGGACGCGGCCCAGTTCGCCACCACTGACCCGGAGCCTCCCCTGGAGGAGCTGTGCAACCACCTCTTCTACAATGACCAGCCCGTGGAGGTCCGTGGGACACACCCATGGACCAAGCTGAAATCCCTCCGCTAAAGTCCCCCCAGGCCCCGTTGGCTGGGGGGGGGGGGGGGGGGGGGGGCGGGGGGGGGGGGGGGGGGGGGGGGGGGGGGGGGGGGGGGGG
>JAODKN010000048.1:6700573-6713078 GCA_026774425.1 Petrocephalus zakoni | reverse complement strand
CACAACACGCATCTCATTAATATTTTAGGTGTACTAATCTACTGGGCAAATTGTGGGCGTAAGCAAAAGTCCGTATTTTTTTTTCTTTTTACTGACCGTACGGCGCTGCGTGTTCCTCCATGTCGCATGCTACCTTAGAGTGGTCTGTTTCGCTGAGCACGCGCGCGGCCTCAAACCGTATCGATATATTGGATAATCCCGCATCGTGTTGGGGAATCATATCGATATATCCTCAGAACTCGATATATCTCCCAGCCCTAACACCCTCGCATTCAAGCACGTGCACACACAGCTGTCCTGCTTTATACTGCCATTAGCCACTCAGAACATCAGTCTCCTTCAGTTGCTACTAAATGCTACTCGTCAGGCCCCCATACACACATTCTCACTGCCTCCCTCTGCCTCCAGGACCTGGTGTCCAAGATGCTGCACGTGGACCCCCACCAGAGGCTAACAGCGGCCCAGGTCCTCAGGCACCCCTGGATCATCTACAGGGACCAGCTGCCCAAGTTCCAACTCAACCGGCAGGATGCACCGCATCTGGTCAAGGTAGCCCCAGCCTCTTGCCTCCATAAATCGGCCGCTGTTGCTGTTGCCATGGTGACCGACGCTCACCTCTCCCGACAGGGCGCCATGGCCGCCACATACTCTGCACTCAACAGGAACGTCCCCCCTGTGCTGGAGCCTGTCGGCTGCTCCACACTGGCTCAGCGCCGCTGCTTGAAGAAGCAGACGTCAACCGCCCTGTGACCCTTGACCCCTCCATGGGGCAAGGGCCATCAGTCTGTGTCAGCTCAGGGCGGTCCAGTCCTGGGCCTTTGGGAGTGAAGATGCATTCAGTGGAGTCAAGAAAGTACTTCCTACCCTGGAGAATTCCGCTCAGACAATCAGGACAAGCTCTACCCAAAGCAGCATGGCCGTCTTGTCATCTCAGTGCTTGTACAAATTTTATTTTGTAATAATCCTTACCTGTAAATGTAAAGTTATATAATGGATTTTTTTAGGTTTGTAGTAAATGGGATATGAGGCCTTTCTTGTTGTCATATTAAGCCTGATTGTCTACAAGCTCCTCCCCACCTTCATAGCAGCCAATTAGTGAGAGTTTAATGAACCATCACCCTTCCTACTCTGCCCTGGTTCTACATGCACAGGGAAAAGTTTTGCTGGCAGGGTCGTGGGGTTGTGGTTCTCCCTAGGTCGCCGTGCTCCAGAACGCGAAGCGCTGATCTGGCACCCTGCTCCTCTTGGTCTGCCGCTGCCCCCTGCTGGTGGCCTTGTCAAATTCAGCCGGTCAGAGGTCTAGTTTCCTTCCAGTCCACAAAGTACCTCATGCTCAGCCTCAACATTCACCTACATCCTGCCACTTGTTCTGAAGTCCCTATGTCTGTGCAGCTCCTTGTCCTCCACAGCCCCTTGATATTTAAGCTGAAAAAAAAATGCAGCTGATTTTGATTTTCTTAAAAGTAAAACCACAGGATAAGGGAAAATAAGGGATTTCGCCCATTTAAGATTAAAATATCCAGTCTATTTTATATGAATGTGAATATGCAGAATTTGATTTTGTGTTCATCTGCATGGCTTTTTGGTGTCGGTTGTGAGCCTGAGGGCTTTGGGAAGTGGGCTGTCCCGACCTGCGAGGCAGTGGCCCGTCCACAGGAGGCGTTTTCTGGTCGAATGTCCTTAATGTTGTCTTGGAGCCCTGGAAATGTGCTCTGCTTCTGTGTAATGTCACAGACAAGCTGCTGTGCTATTTTAATCTTAAAACAAGAGATCTACATTTATATGAATAAAAAAAGTGTATGAAATCCTCATACTTATTCCTCACTTCTTCCATTACTCATTTAGGAATTTTGAAAACCATTTCAAAATGGTTCATTATTTTCATTTGATTTCATCTTCATTCTTTGACCTCCCCAGTTTGGCTACCTGTTCAATTTTGTCTAAACGGCAAACATTTCAGCTGAGACACCACCACAATTCAGCAAATTCATCATAAGAGCAGTCCTTTCACATGCAATTCTACAGTTACGATTTGGACAAAAGCGTCTGTTCAATTGTTCATGCAATCTTGAACTTTGCTCTACAAACCGAATGTCTTACATATATTGATAATTACTTCAACAGTGGGTAGATATAATTATTAGTGTGCAAACAATCTGAGGATAGTTCAGCCAGAAGTCATGGCAACAAAAAGATATTAAAACAATTTATTACTTTTTCCTCATCAAAATAGTTTGTTTACTGTTGGTAAGGACCAGACAACCTACTTAAGTTTTATACATATGTCATGCTACCTGCATGCATTCATATATCGTTTGCCTTTAACCTCATTTCAAAAACCATCAAGATTTAAAGCCACTTCCATCTTCCGTGGTATTTTGTTAAAGTACAAACAGAACATGCAGGGAAACGACCAGCCAGGCCCTGTCATGTCTAAACATGCACAGATCCTTCCACAAGCCAGGCATTGACCCCCGAGTAAGAATCTTACCTTACCACCCCGCCTAACCATAAACCCAACATTAAACCACTGTCAACTAGTACTCACATTCTCATTAATTTTAGTGTATTAACTAAAAGTGGAAGTTATTTTGACCAAAAGATGTAATTATCCTCCATACTACCAGAATGACTGCAGGTTTGTTTTAACTGTTCAGCTTCCTGGACATTAATCCCTAGTAGCTCTGTACAAAACTACATATACTTGTAACAACAAAAATTCCAAGCTGATTCAAAGGCTTTATTCCCTTAAATTTCAAGCAGGGACCACACTATATACACAAGACATGCACTACAGTGGAGCACGTGGGGGCAGCAATAATGGTGGACAGGCTCACAATCAGCGCCACACTGGGAACTGAGAGCAGCAGCCCCAGAGGATAAGGTCACATGAGCATCCCAATGCGACACACCAAACATCAATCCTGAAGACTGCGTGGTGTGATTATTCCATCGGGAGGTGAACATTTCAAGATAGACCAAAGGGTAGTTGTCCAGATTTTAAGACGTCAGTCCCAGATGGGCTGGTAATTT
Source organism: Petrocephalus zakoni (assembly GCA_026774425.1). NCBI lineage: Eukaryota > Metazoa > Chordata > Actinopteri > Osteoglossiformes > Mormyridae > Petrocephalus > Petrocephalus zakoni. Next base: position 6,710,045 of record JAODKN010000048.1, on the reverse strand, counting down.
AGTGAAACACTGCTGCTCTTAGAACAGCCTCCACGGCCCTCCTCTGCTCACTTTCATCACAAGGTCTCTATGCAGCCGTGACTGTACTCGCTCCAAGCATTTTTTTCTTCCTGTAGGCAAAGGCTATTGGGAAGCTGCTAAGAAAGTTGGGCCTTTGCTGCAAGACTCGACGGATGGGACAAGCCGATAGTCTTCTCACCTACGTGCCGGCGCTGGTGGATGTTAACCTCGCCCTTTGTGGTAAAGCCCTTTCCGCAGAATGAACAGTTAAAGGGCTTGTCTCCCGTGTGTCGTTTCAGATGCACTGTCAGCTCACCCTTCCTTATAAAACATTTTTCGCAGAAGGTGCAACTGTAGGGCTTCTCCCCTGAATGGATTTTCTGGTGGGCGGAGAGCTGCCATTTGTTGCCGAAACACTTGCCACAATCAGAGCAGCTAAAAGGTTTCTGTCCAGAATGAATGAACTCATGCCGGTTCAGTTGGCCCTTCCTAGCAAAGCCCTTGTCACAATGGGAACACCGGAAGGGCAACTTTACTTCTTGACTTGTCACTTGATAGTTACTAGCTGCCTTTAAGGCAAATGGGTCACTGTCACTCTGTGTATTCCGTAGTCTGTGACTTTTCTGGTGAGATTTTAGTTCCGCCTCCCCGAAGAAATCTTTCCCACAATCAGAGCAAATGTAGAGTCCCTCTGTTAGTTCATTTTGCTTGTTAGCATTCTCACCACTCAGTATCTGATTAGACTCGGGGCCTTTGGAGTATCTCATTTTCAATCGGTTTCCTTGATAAATGTGCTGAGTGCCGTCAAGGGTCGCCTTAACGACACTGCCATGTCGCTCTGGCTTGCCGATCTCCGCTGCCTCCTCCGTCATCACGTCCGACTGGAAACTGTCCTCCGAATCACTCTCAAGCTGATGCTCGACCTCCGATTCAGAATCTTCTGATTCACTCTCCAGCATCTCCTCTTTAATGGTGACCACGGCCATTTCCCCAAGATCATCTTCATCTTCGCTCTCAGACGCAGTGTTCTGCCATTTTCAAAAAGAACAACTTAATTAAACTCTCCTCCACATAATATACAACCAAATCAATGGGTGACTTCATCAGCACAGAGAGGAGAGCCCAGGGACAGTGGAAAAGCTTATTTATCCTTATGAATCACCAATTAAAGGGCAGTATTTCCCCATAATTAGTATTGGCAGCTAACGCTGTACTTAAACTGAAACAATGTGCTGGTCGCTTGAGGACTAAGTGGCTAGGAGGTTTATTCGACACCTGGCATAAGAGGCAACCACCCAGTTGCTTTACTGTTTCGTTATTAATTTATAACAGCACTGTGAAACGATTTCCTAATCACCTTCCACTTGGTGAAGATTCCTCTGCCCTAAAACCTGCCCTAGTCTATACATTAAGCTGCCTAGAGGACCGAAAGTCATTCAGGGATGCAGGGACAGACGCATATCCTGACAATTACCAAGTGGTGGGAAAAGTACTCAGAATTCATACAGAAGTAAAAGCACAGACACCACGCCGAAACGTTACTCAAGTAATAGCTATCCAGTAAAATACAAGTAAATGTAAAAAAAAAAAAACTGGTTTCAAAAGTATTTAAGTAAAAAGTGCTACACCTTCAAATATATTGATCTCACGAAAACCAGCCTATCGTTTTTTCACTAAAAAGGTTTGAATATAGCATTGTGAGTTACAGTGCAGCACAATGATCATCTGCACATATTTTCATTTTGTTTTTTTTCTTTTTTCAGGAAAGTGGTGAACCGTGCTGAGCCTAATTTAATAACGAATTATAAGCATTTCACAGGTTTAGAATTAGACAACTTATATATACAGTCGTCCCTCGCCACTTCACGATTCGACTTCTGCCGCTTTACCGCAGCCCCCCGTACAGCGCATACTGGTTCTTGTAGGCTGCAGGACTTTCCCCCCCTCACCACTCTTACAGAATCCACTGTAGATGCACCTCCACGGACATTTCCGTGCTGCGCAGATTAGAGCGCCACAGTCACGCGATGCAGATCTGGTGCTCCCTTGGCCTGGCCCGCAATCAGCCCTTCAGCCCGTAGGCGCGGGCGCTCGGCACCAGGCTCTCTCGCAGCCTTCAGAGACCAATACTGCCGAAGGTGATCTAGTGTGGCGAGGCTCCACCGAACGTGGCAGCTCCAGTTTTTGTCTAAAATATTTGTTTAATATATTGAGTAATAGAAGTGTAACGGTGACTAATGGGTGTTATTTCTTGTTTAGAGGGCTCTAATAATGTTAAAAAACATATTTAGAAGGTCGTAAACAGGTTTTCTATGCTCTAACTACAAAAGTATTCGATTTATAAATAAAGAATCCTAATTTGCGAAAAATTCAGTTATCGCGGCAGAGTCTGGGACTGATTAACCGCGAAAAATGAAGGCTGATTGTATAGTGATTAAATCCCTTATCCGCCACTATGGAAAATGGCTGGTCCTCCAGTGTGATCATCACCATGTTTTCAGTATTAATTCTAGTTATGCTAACTTCTAATTCTAATGAAATTTAAATGTCATGTGACAATTTTAGTACGTTAAATACATTGTGCATCCCTATTGTTTGTTCCATCTTCATAAAGAACCTACAAAATAATAAAGAAAAATATTTTTCTGAAGACACGTGAGAGAAAATAGTTCTAAATTTAGAGAGGAAAGAAATGCAATTCATATTTTACCCAGAATCATGCCCCAGGTGCACACCATGCAATAGTATTTTCTTATACCGTGAGTAATGATGTGTCGTTCAAAATGTATCAGAGTAAAAAGTTATTTGGGTCAGAAATGCAGCAAAGTGAAACTTGCAATAACTTAAAAACCAACAAGTAAATTACAAATTAGGCTCGGGCCAAAGGACGATGCCATCTTCCATCGCTAATGGCTGACAGACATTAAGTGAGCCCGCATCGCAATTCCCTCCTCCCCCTCCTGCCCACAGCGCTAATTCCAGTGTCTCTGCTAGGCCCACACATAAAACCATCCTGGTCTGCAGCTACCCAAGTAACTCCGGGGGGGCAGCCTTTAGTGGCATCACAAAATTGAATATTAAAACTGTCAAAAAAACCTAAAGAGCGACCTCCCTGTTTTCTGCTATACATGTCTTAAACAAATTATTCCTAATCGTTATATTATCAATCATTTTTCTGTGCTGACAACACCCCCCTCCATCATCAGACATCAGAATGTTCCGCTGAAGACATTGTAATATGCCAATTAGGCAGACAACACCCAACCATAGTAAGACAAAAAACCTACTTAAATACATTGACAAAGCATTACATTATTTATGTTAAAATTACTTTATACCTCAGCCATTATCCTAACCAAAGGTTCTCCAAGGCTGCAGAGACAGATGCCTACCAGACTAGACTCCTCTTCAGACTGCTGGGTTCTGCTATCAGTGGGCCCAGTCCCCTCCTGCTTTATTCCATAGCATGTCTGAGTTTCTCCATCAACATGGTGTCTCGGTTCTTGCCTCACGTCCATCTCTAGGGGCTCCTCTTTGATGGTGACGGCAGCCATTTTTTTTCAGCTTCCTGGACTGAGTTTCAGTGAGAAGCTTAAGTTCTGTGAGAGAGGAAAATAGCAGAGGTACTCGGGTGCAAGAACCAATTCCTGAAATTAGAACCCCCAGACCTATCAAAGCAGATGTCCTACAGAGAATACACATTCAGAACAATGTCAAAGCTACGCCATAAACTAGTGCATCTACAGTACCAAAAATATTGATTCTATCATGTATAAAACAGTTTCAATACTTATTTTACACAATATCGATTCAATGGCCTGCACTTCCAGGTCAACCAGTGTGCATCCCTAGACCTGGGTGCAGTACAAGTTTCTTGGATTCTGCATAAATGTAACTATCATGATCCCTTAACAACTACCATCTGGTAAAGAGAGTCCAGCAGAGGTTGTTTTTCTTAAGTAAACCAAAACAAGCCAAACTGCCTCTGCAGCTCCAGACGGATCTTTCTGGCTGCACCATGGACACTGTGCAACCATGTGGTGCCCAAGCTGCATAGCTGAGAATCTGGGGAATTTACAGACTCAGTGGGATATAGGGTCTGAGCTCCCAATTCTGGACATCATCTATGCTAGCTGACTGCAAAAGAAAGCCAGCAACATCAAGGACACAACACACTCATTATACTGCCTGCTAGTTCCCTTACTACATGGCAAGCAAAACTAGGCAAAAAAGCACAAACAGGTGGGAGTCGTAGCTCCTCACTGCTGCTAGGTTTTACTGAGCCTCAGAAACAGCACCCACAAACTGTAGCAGTTCCAATTTATCCCAATTAATATTATTTATTACATTTTATTTTTCCTTCCAGCCCACTGTGCCTTTCAGATAATTACCTCTCTTAGCTGAATGCTTCCCCCAGGTTTTCTACACAAGTTGCCACACAGAATTTCATTGTATGTTTTTGCCATTACAATGAAGGCGTCTTACGTCTCATGCCATGTAATATTTGCCTTAATTATTCTAAGATTAATCCGCTCTCCCAGCGGGCTGCGCGCACGGCTCCGCCGGTACCCGGCACGGCCACTCGGTCTGTCAAACCCTGAAGAAAAGATGCTAAATTAAAACATCTACCAAAGCAGAAGCAAAGCGGGGATCACAGGCCGAAAAGCTGTGGCGTTTGCACGAGGGGAAGGATGGCGCTGAGTCCCACGCCGTTACAGACCGACCCTGGACAGCTCGAGCGCCCGAAAACCTGCGGCCAAACCCGGGGCATAAAGGGGCCTCAGAGCCCGTGGCTCTGGCGAAATGGCAGGCCGCTGCCATCTTACCTTCGAACAAACCAGCACACTGGCGTCCCCGCCGCGATGCTGAGCGCCTCCACGGCCGCGGGCCAGCACAAGCTCTTGGCGGGACTCTGGAAGCGGGATGAAGCGGACTCCGGGTGCCGCGAATCAGACTCACATTTCATCCGAGGGCACTCCAGCATACCCGCGCGCTGAGCAGGACCGCGACGAACCGCTCGGCTCGCGCTCGGGGCGCGCTCGGCTTCACGGCGACGTCCTACGTCACGCCGCCGTACGGAGGGAGATGCGTTTCCATGACTACGTGTCTAACCGAAGTATTGCGTTGCCTGCAATCGTAGGCCTCGTATGTATTACGCCTCGCCAGTTTATCCAATGCCGTAAAATACAGAGATAATCCCTGGTACTCCGGTTTCCATCTGAAGTCCAAAATTATGATTTTTATTTAATTAATTGGGCTCTGCATATGTCGGTTTAATAGTTAGTATCAATTTCATTTTTCCTCTGCACTATCAACATTACACTTAACACATTTAACAGACTTGTATACACGTAGCATTGTCATTTTAACAAAAACGTGCTGACTCGAGGCTTCTTAAACAGACACCCATTAGTCCCATTTCTAGAAACTACAATGGTCAGTATCAACACGAGCTTTACTCTGTGTTTTACATCGAAGTGATGTTATAAATAAAGTTTTGTTGCTGCGTCATCTGTGCGCATGCGTACAGTGCTAAGCAGGAGTGAGCCGTTTCCTGAGAGTGAGCAGAGCTGGACGCGCCGTTACCCTCCTGTTTTTTTTCTTACCACAACCTTATTTGCATCAATAAGGAGCTAGGTTTACTCTGCCAGTTGAAATATGCCGAAGAATAAAGGTAAATAAAGACTGATAGTCTTTTATTGTATACCAAAGGGCAGGAATCGAGCTCCGTTGAGTCACGTGCCCTGGGGATTGATTTTAATTTGGATTTAGCCTTTAGCCTGCTAGCCTGACACAACTTTGTCCATTTGACGTTGTCATTTTAAACTAACTTACCGGGTGGCTATATACATAAATGTATGCGTTTAGCATCGGCTAGAAAACCTTATCTTACAATATACGGCCCGACGGGTTGTATGCCACCCGTCTCTGAGCTGACTCTGCCTTGGTTATGCTTCTTTTTAGAGAGAAACATGAGTGGTTTGTTATGAAAACACTTGCTGGAGTGTGACCAGGACAGTCAGTACAAATATAATAATGTTCCGACCCAGTAACGGCTATAGTATCATATAATCAAAGGGAAGAAGATTAACTGGGGGAGATAACCTGGCATTTTTCTGGTTTACTACTGTATGTGACAGGCCATGAAGTGCCTTGTTATTGTTCTTAAAGGTTTTTTTCTTGTGTGGTGAGTCTGAATTGAGGTCTTCAGGTTTTCTCCTTGCTGTTTTCCCTTCTCCACACAGGTAAGGGAGGTAAGAACCGAAGACGTGGTAAGAATGAAAATGAGTCTGAGAAGAGAGAGCTGGTTTTCAAGGAGGATGGACAAGGTGAGGACATCTGTGCCTGCTTCAGTGCATTTGCCTGCACACTGATTCAGAACAGGAGGTAATCCTGGTCTTCCTCTTTCTCCTTAGAATATGCACAGGTCATCAAGATGTTGGGTAATGGACGGCTGGAGGCCATGTGCTTTGATGGTGTGAAGAGGCTCTGTCATATCCGGGGGAAGCTTAGGAAGAAGGTGATCTGCCAATCATGAAGCCGCCTGTACTGACGGACGGCAGGCCGCCAGTATTCACTAGCTGATAAGCATTTACTTTCAGTAGTGTGTGCAGCAGAATGTACAGATCTTTGTTTCAATTCAGTTCAGTTTTATTTGTGTAATGCATCTTCACAACATTACATCATCACAAAGTGCTTTACATTATCCGTAACCAAATCCACTAGTGAGTAAGCCAGGGCAGGCAGTGGCTTAATGATGTAATGTTGTGAAGATGCATTACACAAATAAAACTGAACTGAATTGAAACAAAGATCTATACATTCTAAAAACTCCCTTGCATGAAGAAACCTTGATTGGAACCAGATTCAAAAGGGGGGGGGCTGTCTTTCCTCTGCAGAGGAAGTGAAATTCATGCTTTATATGCTCAAATTCTTGTGTAAAAAAAGGTGTAAATGATTTTCACCCGTCACCATCTGGTGTAAGTCCAGTGGAGTTATGGATTCCCATGTCTGAGTGGACAGGTGCCTTTTCTGACTGGTGATGTGCTCCAAGCAGGAGAGAGATTATAGGCACGGGGGGCATCACTACTAGCAGGGTTGGCAGGAGAGACACGTCACAGGCAAGGGGAGACATCACTGATAGCAGGGCAGGCAGGAAAGAAGTCACAGGCTCAAAGGATCAGATGGAAGGACATGGTAGTAGGGGCATTGTAGGGCAGGATGTCTTGATTTTTTTGGTCTCCAGGCAGCACATCCCAGGAGGGGTGGGGTATATTTGCTAAAGTAGACAAGACTAGAGGCAGTGCAAACCTTTTGGTGAGTGCAGTATGTAAGGTCTGACAGATCTGGTTATGGCAGCAGAAGTAGAAGGGAGAGATAGGAGGGAACGCAAGCATGGGGAGTCCCTGAACGTCAGCACTCCACCTCCACAAGGGGGTGTGATGGTAAAGTTCATCCAAAATCAATGGCACTGATCCCCTACCCAGTTCTGCATCTCACACTGTATAATGTTGGCCAGCTAGAGGTAGAACTAGAGTCCCTAAAAGGTAGTCGGAACAAGTGTGTTTTCAGTTTAGAATATAATAGAATAGATCCTGAATCCCGAGCATCCACTGGAAGACTATTCCATAGCTGCTGAGCTCTGTAAGAGAACTCTCTTCACCCTGCCATAGTTATTTCTACTCTAGGTACTAATAGGTATCATGCTCCTAGAGATCAAAGCAGGCAAGAAGGGTTGTAAGAGACCAGTAGATCTCCAAGATATTCTGGTACAAGGCTATTCAGTGCTTTACGAGTGAATAGCAGAATCTTGTAGTCAATACGAGACAACTGGAAGCCAGTTAAGGAAACATTGAACAGGGCTAATATGACCATATATTCTAGTTTTTTTTTTTTTTTAAGAACTCTGGCTGCTACGTTTTTCACTAGTTGAAATTTATTTGAGGACCCAGATGATAACAATAAGGACGGCATCACAATAGTCCAGCCTGGAAGTTACACAGGCATGTATTAGTTTTTCTGCATCATGGAAGGATAGAATCTTCCGAAGCTTTGCTATGATCTGTAAATGGTAGAACGCATTTCTATTAATAGTTCTTACGTTGGCATCAAAACATACATCTGATGCCTCGTTTCCACCAATGCGGAACTGGTTACGCACATTTCCACTGTAAAGAACTGCTTCTGGACCAGAAAAAAATGGCTCCAACACATCAGAAAAGTTGGTCTCAGAGTTTGGAACCGTAATGTCAGCAGAAGTGTGATGGGTCATCGTGTCCAAATCTTGCTTACTTAATTCAATTCATAACCAATTTAGTTTTGTCTTGTGTCAGTGGTGCTGGCAGATACAACTCGCCACTTTATTAGCGGAGTAACGTAACAGAAGATCTGCTGGACAGACTTAATAATTATAAACATGTTGCAGGTTGAAAAAATGTTGTGATGCTCAAATGGCAAAGAGATCACAAAACAGATGGCAAAGTTCAAATTTTATCTGGCTTTTTGTTGTGTGATCCTTAGACAGCAGTAAAACGGTAAACGAGAATAAACTCACACATACTGGGGAGAAATGCAGCCTTTTAGGGGTCAAAAGTGGATACAGGCAATAGAGACCTAATGCAACGAGTTATATTATGAAAACATACTTGAAAGCTATTTTTGGCAGCTTATAAAAGCTTAAAATCTGAAATGCGAAAATGAATCCAAAAATGGAATACAAATGTACCTTTACTTTACTCTCACTTCTGTCTATGTAACATTTCAGTTCCATTTTTTAATGAAATGGGGACAGGTCCTCAAAAGGCACCGGCTCCGTGTTGGTGGAAATAAGGTATCAGTTAACAAGGACACCAAGATCTCTGAGCACTGTGTTAAGCTGAATAGGAAGACCACAGAGGTTTAGGTTTTTAGTCTTACTTCAAGCAGGCTTAAGACCAACTAGCAGCACTTCCATCTTCTCTGTGTTTAGCATAAGGACATATTTTGCCATCCAGCATTGGATGTCCAGTAGACAGTCTTCTAAGGCTGTGGGTGGGACGTAACATCTGGTTTGACATACACAGTTATATGTATCATCAGCATAACCATAGAAACTAACACCATGATTACTAATGTTATATGAAGTAAACACTAACAGGCCCATAATTGGTCCTTTTGGGATTAGTACCCTCACAAGATTTGTTACTTTATACACATAGTGGTCAATAACCAGTCTTACCCTGCTTTGTGTCGCATCTCGGACACAAAAACGTCACTTCCTGTCGGAAATGCCCCTTTTCCGAGGTCGAAGCCGGAGAGAATTTTGTTGTACGAGATTCCTCTGTGATGTCATTTCAACATGGCAACTTACACAGTCAATAATAAGTGTTTCACTGCTTCTCACTGCTATTTTATAAATACAGTCGGACCTCGCTAAGTCGAACCTCCTTAAGACGAAAACCTCCCTATGTCGAATCACTCGTTAGTCCCCGGC
>JAODKN010000048.1:6676322-6686672 GCA_026774425.1 Petrocephalus zakoni | reverse complement strand
AAGGCTGTGAATACTTATGTACATGTGATTTCTCAGTTTTTTTATTTTTAATAAATTGGCAAAAATCTCAAGTAAACACATTGTCATAATGGGGTGTTGTGTGTAGAATTTTGACTTTCCGGATGCATTGTATATTACAGCTTTACAGCTCTGTGTGTTGTTACACTAGTTTCCAGAATAAAGTAGTGTTATGCCAACACCACACTGAGATTTGGAGTGTACAAAGTTTCACATAACCCTTCAGGCTTAAGACATTATATGATAATTAGTGCTGTGCCCTATAGGGTGTTTTTCAGAGCCCCGCTCTGCTCTAATGGTGTTTCAGTATGAGGTGTGTAAGCATCTCACAAAGGGGCTTCAGCACACCATTGTCTACACACTCTGCTAAAGACGTCTCTCCACTCTGGTGTCAGAAGCTGCACAAAGAACAGCGAACAGCCTCCCCGCTCAATGGCTCCCCTCGGAGGCGGCCTGAGTCCCCTGCGACACCGAACAGACGGCCTGCCTCTCCAGCTGCAAGCAAGTGAGTGTGTGTGTCTCTGTGTAGGTGTGTCTGGGTGTGAGTCTGTGTGTGAATGCGTGTCTGTCAGTATGCGCATGCTTGAATCCTTTCTCTAACCTGCACCAAAGTTCTATTATAACGGTTCTATTATACTGTAAACATGCCTCTGAATGTGTGGCTGCCTTGGCAGCATGTCTCACATCTGCTGTACCTCTAGGCCAATGATAAAGGGATGCCCTGTGTCACCACGGAAACACAGCATCACCAAGGAGCAGGACCGCAGCATGGACCCCCAAGCAGAAGGCTTCAGAAATCATAACATAGACACTGACTCTCCTAACAGGAAACCAGTACACACTGACTCTCCCAGCCATAAACCTGTATACACTGACTCTCCAGGCAAGAAACCTGTAAACACTGACTCTCCCAGCAAGAAACCTGTAAACACTGACTCTCCCAGCAAGAAACCTGTAAACACTGACTCTCCAGGCAAGAAACCTGTAAACACTGACTCTCCCAGCAAGAAACCTGTAAACACTGACTCTCCCAGCAAGAAACCAGTAAATATTGACTCTCCCAGTAATAAACCAATGAATATTGACTCAGCTAACATGAACACAGTAAACATCAACTCTCCCAGCAAGAGCCCAGTAAATGTTGACTCCCCTAGTAAAAAACCATTAATGATTCGCACTCCTCATAAGGGACCATCATGCTCTGACACAACTGAAATGAGTTCATATAAGCCAGAGCCTCCAGAGAGGAAGCTGTCTAGCGCGGAAAGCCCAGTGAAGAAGCCAGGCTGGGAGCTGCCCTTGGAGCATGGAGCCGGTGAGAGGCTACCTCCCCGCACTTCCTTTACACCCCAGCTGCTGGCTGCTAATTCATCGTGCCCTTTCTCTCTGCCAATGACATAAGAGCGGCTTCCAGCCTCGCCAACGGCAAAGTCTGCTGCAAGGAGCACAGATGCTGAGGAGGCCTCGAGACTGCTGGGGGAACGGCGGCGTCTGGCGCGCCTGCAGAAGGAGCAGGAGGAGAGGTGTGTGTGCGAATGGCTGTGGGGGTGTGTGCCCCGCTGTGGGGGTGTGTGACCAGCTGTGGCTGTAAGACCGATTGTGAGGGTGTGTGACCAGCTGTGGCTGTAAGACCGATTGTGAGGGTGTGTGACCAGCTGTGGCTGTAAGACCGGCTGTGAGGGTGTGTGATCAGCTGTGGCTGTAAGACTGATTGTGAGGGTGTGTGACCAGTTATGAATGAATGAATGAACCAGCTGTGAGTGTGTGTGACCGGCTGTGAGTGTGTGATTAGCTGTGTGTGTAACTGGCTGAGAGTGTGTGATTAGCTGTGAGTGTGTAACCGGCAGTGAGTGTGTGTGACCAGCTATGAGTGTCTATAACCGGCTGTGAGTGAGTGACCACCCATTTGTGTGTGATAGAGCTTGTATGATCGGCTAGTACCATCACACACCACTTCTGTCTGATAGGTTGAAGATGGAGGAGGTGCAGAAGAAACAAGAGGAGGCACAGGAGGTGGAGAAGCGGAAGGCAGAGCAGGAGTGCAGGGACAGGGAGGACAGGGAGCAGCAGCAGAGGGCGCTCCAGGACAGGGAGCTACACACTCATACTCACGGAGAGGTCTGAGGACGCTCTGATATCACTCTGCTGTTGATGAATGCAGGAGGAAGGTCACGCTGCTAATGTTACTGCCACCATCACAGAGGGAGGAAGCCCAGAGAGAGGTGGAGCACCAGCGGCAGGAGCGGGAGACACAGAAACAGCTGGAGGAGCAGGAGAGGCTGCAGAGGAGGAAGGTGCTGCACTGAGCACGTCACCCTGCCTGCAGCCAGCGTCAGCACTGCACTGCAGGCGGCTATTACCAGCCCATCTTCTTAGTGTGAAAACACGGCATATTGAAAAGGTCACGTCGCGGGTGACCACAGTGACAGAAAGCACGGGTTCTATCTGCTGCTTCCCCAATGTGCAGTCAGGCTTCCCCAATGTGCAGTCAGATTCCCAGCATGCACTGCAGTCGTAACGTTACTCTTTTTGGTGTCACTTGCGACGTGATGTTTGACACCAGGAACCTTCCCATCTTTCCCCAGAGGGTCGAGGAGATCATGAAGAGGACCAGGAAGCCCGACGGCGAGATGAAGGTGACAGGTTCATTTTGGCTGCTGCCATCGTGCCCCTCTGTGTGCCGCTGGTGATGATGGGTGATGAGGACCCCTGGATTTGTGCTCTTCTCTTGTATTAAATAGAAAGAAGAATTACCTCAGCCTGTCTCGGCTGCGCTGCCAGGACCCGCAGGTACCGGCACCATGGTTGTCTGCGTAGCTTTGGCATCACCCTGAAGACAGCAGCGAGATTGGCCGAGATGTTGGCATGACAACACTCTCTCTGCAGGGTCACGTGTCGCACTGAGCTGACACACATCACACTGCTACAGCACTTTTCCACTGTGGTGTTCTTTTTATATACAGCTAGTCGCGCCTTTAGGCCCTAGGCGTGAACGGCACCCCCCCCCAGGCAGATGGACCAGAGAAGCTCAGTTATTACTGTGATGTTGGACCTTTAACGTGCCCTTTAAGGAACCTCTTTCTCAGCACAACACGGTTCTGACCTTTGCACCTGTTTGTGCTCTATAGAGGGACGACACGCGGATTTGCTGGTGAACAAAAAAGCAGACGGACAGAAGAAAGGGCAGGTGAAGGTGGAGGTGAACGGGCAGCTGAAGGAGCAGGGGCCTGGTCTGATGAAGGTGGCGGTGAAGGAGCAGGGGCCTGGACTGATGAAGGTGGAGGTGAAGGAGCAGGGGCCTGGACTGATGAAGGTGGCGGTGAAGGAGCAGGGGCCTGGACTGATGAAGGTGGAGGTGAAGGAGCAGGGGCCTGGACTGATGAAGGTGGAGATGAAGGAGCAGGGGCCTGGACTGATGAAGGCGGCGGTGAAGGAGCAGGAATCTGGACAGGTGAAGATGGAGGTGAAGGAGCAGGGGTCTGGACTGATGAAGGTGGAGGTGAAGGACCAGGGGCCTGGACAGGTGAAGATGGAGGTGAATGGACAGCTGAAGGAGCAGAAGCCTGGACTGATGAAGGTGGAGGTAAAGCAGCAGGGATCTGGACAGGTGAAGATGGAGGTGAAGGAGGAGAGGCCTGGACTGATGAAGGTGGAGGTGAAGGAGCAGGGGCCTGGACTGATGAAGGTGGAGGTGAAGGAGCAGGGGCCTGGACAAGTGAAGATGGAGGTGAATGGACAGCTAAAGGAGCAGAGGCCTGGACAGGTGAAGGTGGAGGCGAAGGAGCAGGTTTCTGGACAAATAAAGATGGAGGTGAACGGCCAGCTGAAGGAGCAGAGGCCTGGACACATGAAGGTGGACATGAAAGAACCACTTAAAAAAGACCCACTGAAGCCCAGAACAGTGATCAGTATGGAGATGAAACCCAATGGCTCTCAGATGAACACGCCGCTCATCAACCTGGATCCACTGGAGGTGAAGGACAGGCCTCCGGCCTCCGTAGATGAGGTGCAGCCTATGGAGGTCAGGTGAGAATCTGCTTCCATCGATGAGAATCCTGCCACCATTAGACTGTACGGAAGCCGGCCCACTGTATTTATGCTGTGACCTTTCCCTCTGGCAGCCCGATCTCCAAGGAGGAGCTGATCTCCATCCCACGATTTTCACCAGTCAGCGATGCCCATCACAGCAGCATAAGCAATGCCCGAGCCCTGGAGGATCTGTTGGACCTGACGGGGCAGGTGGCCTACCCCAAGCATTCCCCCAGCTCCAGTCTGGGAGACTGCAACAAGAACCTGATTGAAGGCTTCAGCCCTTGCTCTGACACGCAGCTGATCCAGAGCCTCAACCCGCCTGCCGATAAGCTGAACGCCCAGTGAGCAGGTGGTGAGACCCCCCCACAGACACACACACACGCGCATGTGAGTGGCGCGCACGTCCGACTCACCTGGGCAGCGACGTACTCATCTCTCCTCTTCCTCCGCAGTGGTCCCGCCTTCCTCGCTGCTACAGTACCTGGAGCTGCTGCCAGACTGCACGCAAAACCGTGAAAAGGAGAAACAGACGGTTGCTTTGCAGCCCCGTGGCAGATCTGGTCCTCTCCCCCTAGCAAGCTGTACATGTAATGGTCATGCAGAAACAAGTCCTGGTCCTGCCTCTCCCCCCTCATTCCTGTGAAATAATAGGAGCAACAGCCATTTGTTTTGCAGGCTCGTGTTTGGGTTTGGATGGCTGTTTTCCATGTGGGTTATATATGTGGGAGTGTGCGGTTGCCATAGACTAATGTTAGTCAAACAGGACCGTGCTGACTCCCACTCTGTCCGGTACACTTAGCTTCCGTTCCCCCGGTCTGGAACACGCTACTTCATATATGCTGAAAATAATCATTTTTCCAGAAGAAAATGCCCTAACAGAAAAAAGAAAATTCCTTTCTTTTTGGGATACAGGCCCGTTTTCTGTGGCTTCTCCGTAATTGATTGTATTGTAGTGCAAGGTCTGCGACTTCCCATAAAAATATTTTACCCACTCAGGACCTACCAGACATGGATGCCATCCGAAAGGAACCTGATCACCAGGTCTATTAACTTCATAAACCAATCACATTCAGCTACACTAACTGTGCTTCCAGTAGCTGATATCACTGGCGCCCCCTTCTGGTGCAGCATGTACATCACATGTACTGTATATATTCAGCTCTGTAGGGCACTCTCATGCCTTCCTGTTCCTTACATGGGAAAGATTTCCCATATCGACAGTATGAAGCCTGTAGTGTTGACCTGATGTGTCCCACAGCAGTTACTGGCCTGAGAACCACATTGTGAAATTGAATGAATTATATTCTAGTTAGATATACACCAGGATCCCATGTAAAACAGTCAACTTCCCCTTTCATTTGTAGTAATGTAGCCTAAAGTCTGACGTTGTTCTCTTAGTCTTCATGGCAGTTTCTGGCTGATCTTTTCTGGCTTGTTCTCAATGGCAGTCTCATCAGAAACCCAGTAGGCCGGGTCCCCTTGTACAGTCGCTGCTAGGGCAGATGGTGGTAACCACTGGCACCTTATGTCTATGATAAGAGTGACTTGTTAAAATGGCTGCGGTTTTCGTCTGCTCTGATGATTCTGTCCACACGGGTCCTCAGCATGAGCTGCGCAGAATGACAATAAAGTTTAAAATCCCAAGCCTGGCCTGATCTCTGGGGGTGGGGAGTTGCTGCTACTTTACCCATGTTATTGACGATCACATTCCCACTCCGTGAGTGTTGGTCATTACTAACCATGCACTACATTTGGACTGGGAAGTGAATTTACGCTTTCCACTGGAACACCCCAAAGTCAGACTTCCAACTTGAAAAGTCGGTGGAACTTCTACAACCCCAACCTCCGAATTCAAGATGGCTGCTTCGTGCATCGACAGTAAAAAGCAGTGCTGTTTGAACAGTTAATTGCTACTTCTGTCTTATTCGTGCCTCGTTTAATCAGTCGTACATACAGTACTGTCCACCGTAATTTGTTAGTATCAACTGGTATCAACAATGAACATGGCTAGACCTGGTATTGTGAATGGCTAAGCTGGGCAGTTGTACAGGCTGTACCCAACTTACGAACACAATCTGATCCCTAAATCTGTCTTTAAGTTGAATTTGTACGCAAGTCAGAAAAATAATAATACAATACATAACTATACAGTAACAAATTACCACATATGATACGGTACCTCGAGCTGACAAACCACTGAAGCCGCATGTTTTCAGGAGTATCAAAAAGTATGTTTGTTATTACGAGGCACTGTATTTGACTTGAATTTTTAATATGGAGGCAGCCCTATCGTAAGTAGGAGTTCTCAACATGGGTTAACTCGGGTGTGACATCATTCCCAACTCGGCTCCAGAGGTACATGTAACCCAGTGCGGGTAAATGATTAGCCATGTGATAGAGCTTAATAGCACCATGCTTCCCTTACTGTCAGTGGCAATTGTGCCTTGTCAGACACATATTAGGAGGAAAATCCCCAGTTTTCTGGGAGTGTCCCCAGCAGAAGAACAGGAAATACAGGAATGCATGAATCATGCAGAGACACTGGGCGGCCCTCGTGTCCACAATGAAAGCCAGGCAACAAAGTTTCACATTACTCACATGAAGCTTTTAATAAATAAAAGCTAGTATAAAAATATTCACTTATTTACAATAAATATACATTTTTATATCTCCAAATTTTAATCTAAAAAAACTTTTTGGGCAATCAGTATGGTGGTGAGGCATTAGCTTAGCTCCTACAACTCTGACAGGCAGTGTTTGTGCAGCACCCTCTACTTCCAGCCAGGAGAATGGACTCGGGGTTCAGAGGGTGCCCCCTTGTACTTTACTCAGAAATTTGAGTCGTCGCATGGGATGGGCCTGAAAGCGGTCTCTGAGTTTTCACTTAGGATGATGTCATAACGGCACAGAGACGGCCTACGGGGAGAGAGAAGAGGAGAGCGTTGAGTGTTGGGGCTAATCAGCATTAGTAACTGCCAGCTACGCAGAATGCTAGGAATGTGGTAGCCCTTGTGTGTGAAATCCTGCAGTGCCTGCATCATGCATTAACCATCAGCCATTTTCACTGTAATTTATCCTGAATTGGATGCACTGCACGGCCAGAAGAGCAGATGCTGGTAAGAGGTGAAGGTAGGGTTGCCACACATCCCTTAAAATATGTAAGCGTCCCCTATTTGGCAATAAAACTGTGCGTCCTGATGTTAATCAATATTGGACGTGGTTTGTGACATGGTAAAAGTTTTGATTTACCACCACTGGTGGCAAAGCCTCACTTTGGTAGCTGTCCTTTATTTTTCTACATGAAATGTGGCAACCTTAGGTGAAGGAGAGCCAGGGAAGAGGTGAGGGCCTGCTTACCTATTAGGGTGTTCCAGGGCTCTGAGCCGCAGGTATAGCAAGCGTAGCTTGTAGCGAGGCCCAACCAGGTTTCCTGTGCTGAACTGCACTGAAATTTTTTGGACTGGTTGGATGTCTTTGTCAAACTGGGCTAGTAAATGGGTTGTTTTGTACTGCTGAAACTTGGCTGCTTTGCTGGGAGGATGCACACAAGGGGAAAGAGGAATTACAGCATGAATAATTTTGAGCAGAATGAATAATCATGAGCAGGATTATGTAAAACGATACAAGTTAAAGCTACTATTACTGTGAATGCCACGGTCAATGCTAAAGCTATTGCTGTGAATAACACGGCTAATGCTAATACTATTGCTATTGGTAAGGCTGCTATTACTGTGATTGTGGATGCCACGGCTAATACTAAAACTATCATTTCTGCTAATACCGCAACTACTGATTCTGCTGCTGTGAATGCAGCCCAGAACTCTTTCTTCCTGTGAACTCACTGGTCGATTTTGGCCTCGGCCTGCTCGCCCTTGCCGTGCAGCTTCACAGTGATGGTCCCCCAGCGAGGCTGAGAGTTCCACGTTACCATCTCCAGCTTATAGCTTGTCTCTGTTGCAAAAGAAGACACCTTGATTAGCATTTCCATTCACCTTCCAGGTCACAAACTGTTCATTCATATGAAGTCCACACAGCTAGTGGATCGGTGCTTGAGTTAGTTCTGCTAGTCCACTCACTGCAATATGGCTCCTTGCTGTTGGTAGAGAAGTAGGCTGTTGTCTGATTGAGTTTACGCAGGATGTCCTTCCACTCACTGGCGTAATAACCTGGGCAGGAGAAGCACCCCATCATAAGAGCCAAGAAAGCCTCACTGGATAGATATAATAATGCTGGGTAGAACAGGCCCTCACCGAGGACTGGACATCGCTGGGGGAAGAACTCAGAGCAACTGAGGCACTTCCCGTCCAGAAAATCGCTGTAAGAGGAGCAGGGGTAGGTGCTGATGTTGCACGGCATCGTTCTGTTCATGGAGCTGAGGAACAAGTAGACAGATCTCTGGTGGTCACACTGAAGGTAGGCTTTCCCTGTGCCAAGGAGAGCAGAACTAGTCAGCATGCCGAGACACAAAGCAGCAGCACAGACAAGGTCCTAGATTGGTGCTGAATTTGTGGGTGTTAAGCTGACACACGTGTCGCTCTTCCCCATTAAAAGTCTTTGTCTTTTTAACAGATCTGTCACAAATGAAGAAGTGATTTCACCATCAAGTGGGTTTTACAAGAAATACTGCTAAATTTACGAAACTGAAAGAAACATCTAGCTGGGTGTTATGGCTGCAAACTGAAACAGCTAGCATGCTTCTGGGCAAATGATTGGTCACATGGCATTCTAGCCTTGCTGAGCATAAACACAATTGGTTATGATTCCAGTCCGGCCAAATAGAAACATGGCTGGTTATGATGTCATTCCATTACTGCCCAGTATAAACATGACTCACCTGAGAAGATGGTTTTAGGGCAGCCTGGTTGGTCAGTTCCTCCATTGGGGTAAAAGTCTATGTGCCCCAAAGGCTTTCTATACCCCAAGGCTAGGAACACAGGAAACACAGACTATGAGGACCCATTCACAGCTAGCATCCACACCCTATATTGCACACAAATCATTCAACTGACCATACCGTCAATGTCTGTGTGCAGCACATCTACAAACTGGGCGTCTGATGGGTCAAGACGTTCATCTAATGAAACACCATTGAACTGAGGTCCGGCTGGGTCTAGGGCTGTGAGAGGGAATTGACATTCAAGCAGGCTGAAGACCAGCTCTGAGATCAAGGAGAGGCTCCTCCTCCCAAACCACTCACCAGTAATTCTGCCGATCTGCCCCGTCAAATTGGCCCCCACAAAGCCAGATATATGGGCCCCCAGGCTGACTCCAATCATGTGAATAGAGCTGAGTGAGGCACCGTGGTCCTGAAGCAGTAGACAGACAGTGAGACCAGCAGCACAGGCAGCGAGACCAGCAGCACATACAAAGACAATGACACTAGCACATCTCACCTACCTGCATCTTCTGGATGAATGCAGTGATGTTTTGTGCAACTTTTTTCGTGTTTTTAACCACAGTGAAATAGTTGATGTTGGTGGCACCACGGTTCCAGTCCACCAGTATGATGTTCATGTCCTCTTGTTCTGCCAGCTTGTGGACGGCTCTATGAAGCCAGGCTGGGGGCTCGCCTGTGGGCCGGAAGCCGTGGATGATGAAGGCGGTGGGGCGGCTCACGTTGAGCAGTGGCTGAGAGGCCAGATCTTGGTGTTGGAGAAGGTATCCACAGTTCAGGTTCTGTCGTGAGTGTAGAATGAGCTTGACCACCAGTTTGGTCCCCCACAAGGAATCAGGAATGCCAAGGTCTGTGAAGTTCACACACTCTCTGGCCTGGCCTGGGAACAAGAGTAGCTAGTCAGGACATGTACCAGCATACATCTCCTGCATTTGGGAAGAACAGCAGGTACTTGACAGACTGTTAACTCCTAGCTGCAAATTCTTGTGTGACTTTAACACTGAGAACACCCAGTCTCACCTTTGCTGAGGGCAAAGGAACCCAGCAGAACCAGCATCCAGGGCAGCATCAGAATGATCAAGAATGGCAGCCTAGGAAAGAGAGAGAGCTGAGTGACAACAGCAATGTGACACTGTGTGGTGGCGAGTCAGCGTAATTATGAGGATGAAGAGTCATTCAGCATTCTGCATTGTAACACAGGAGGTTACACAGTGAGTCTGTATTTTAACAAAGTAGGTTACACCGTGAGTCTATACTGTAACACGGAAGGTTATACTGCGAGTCTGTGCTGTAACATGGGAGGTTATACTGTGAGTCTATGCTGTAACACGGGAGGTTATATGCACTGCAATTTTATTTATATAGCGCGTTTTCACAACATTACATTGTCTCAATGCGCTTTACAT
>JAODKN010000048.1:6648114-6662059 GCA_026774425.1 Petrocephalus zakoni | reverse complement strand
GAATGTTTTCGTTCCAACCCTACCTTAATCAGGCTTGGATGGTCCTTAATCGGCTACAGCTGGTTACAGACCGGACGGGGCACACGCTGTGCGCCCCATTCAGAAAAACAGTGGCGTCCGCTCAGCACGCCGTGCTCGCCACGCGAAGAGTAGGCACGGTCTGCAAAACTCGCTCCTGTAATTTCGGCCCGCAGTCAGTAGCAACGATGTGTATCTCACACACAAAAAGATGGTATGCTTGGGTCATGTATCTCTGGGCATTCGGACACAGACAATATAAGTTTTTTCTCCATTTAGATTTCTGTGACCGGTTCAGTGCCTCGTTTCTACTGATCACACGACAATGCGTCACAGCGGTCAAAGTTCAACAAAGATCATCTTTGACCACGCCGCGTTCGGTCTGAAACTGGCTTTAGCCTATTAAGGAGCATATAAGCCTGATTAAGGTAGGATTGGAAGGAAAACATTCTGGCAGGGGGGGCACCAGGAATGGGATTGAGAACCACTGCTCTAATGTGACCCCTAGCCCCTGCTATCATCCATTAGCATGACCTGCAGGCCTGCCTCATACATTAGTGTGACCTGTACCTCCTGCCATCATACATTATTGTGATCAGTAGCCGCTATAATTATATATTAGTGTGATCTGTAACTTGTGCTACCATTCATTGGTGGGACCTGTAGCCCCTGCCATCATACATTAGTGTGACCTATACCTTGTGCTATTATTCATTGGTGTGACATGTAGCCCCTCCACTATACATTAGTGTGACCTTTAACATGTGCTGTCATACCTCATTTTGTCCACAAGGTGGTGTTTGAAGCCCAAAAGAGGGGAGGTCTGACCAATGATATTGCCCTTGATGATATCACTTTGAGTCGGGGGCACTGTGTGGACGGGGTCTATCCAGAGCCCACCCGTGTTCCTGTCCCAACAACCCCACCCCCTCTGTCCTGTAGGTACCGCCCACATTACCAGACATACCTAGTTTGTAATGATGAAAGCTAATGGGGAGTTGGGTATATGGCTTTCAGCTGTGATGGACCCTCTTCATTTTGCAGCTGATTGCGGGGGACCTTTTGATCTGTGGGAGCCAAACTCGACTTTCAGCTCTCCCAACTACCCTAAATCCTACAGCAACAAACTGTCCTGTGAGTACTCCCAGGGTTTTCATGTATGTGTGCCTGTGTTGTCGTACTATGTGACCATATGTGTTGCTGAGTTGAGTGCTGTGTTAGTGACTCTGCACTGAGAATTTGCTGCATTGGTGTAGGTGTATGGACATTGCATACAGAAGAAGGGAAGAACATCCAGCTGCACTTCCTGGACTTTGATGTTGAAGCAACATTTGATATGGTGGAGATACGAGATGGGGAGGGAATAGAATCTACATTGCTGGGTGAGTGAGGGAGTATTCTGGGAGGGAGTGCAGGGTGAGAGAGGGAGTATGCTACACTGTAGGGTGAGAGAAGGAGTACTCTACACTGCTGGGCCAGGGAGGGAGTACTCTACAGTACAGGGTTAGAGAGGAAATACTCTACAGTCCTGGGTTAGAGAGGGAGTACTCTGCACTGCTGGGTGAGAGAGGGAGTACTCTACACTGTCATATTATTACTAATACCAAGCATGACTTAGGTGCTGCTGTTTCCATTTGTGTCAGGCATCTTCACTGGCAGCAGTGCTTCGTTCGTGGACCTGTTCTCTACAGCCAATCATATGACAGTGCTCTTTCTTACGGACAAATCCGGATATGGTCGAGGCTTCCAGGCCAACTTCACTTCTGGCTTTGGGTTGGGTCTTCCTGGTAAGGCTTCATTTAGTGAGGAGATGAGAAAGGATATGGTTGGTATGATCGCAAAAGACATGTTAATCAACTGCATACTGGAACATTAAAATATGTTCAAAAACTGTGCAGCTATATGCATATCTGTGTTGTATTACTTATTATGAAACCAGGGGTATGAGT
This sequence comes from Petrocephalus zakoni, assembly GCA_026774425.1. Taxonomy (NCBI): domain Eukaryota; kingdom Metazoa; phylum Chordata; class Actinopteri; order Osteoglossiformes; family Mormyridae; genus Petrocephalus; species Petrocephalus zakoni. The sequence goes on along the minus strand of JAODKN010000048.1, from coordinate 6,660,092 downwards.
TAAAATCCTGGTAGAATCTTAGTGACTGTCTATTGTGATCTATTAAAGGTATTTGTTGTCATCTAAATAAGTTGATAAGTTTGTAATCATGGGGGGTGTGAAGCAGGATTTCTCAGTTAGCTGGGTTAACTTAAGCTAGAAGTCAAAATGGACTGCTCCTTACCTAAACTCTTATTGGATGATCATTACTTTAGCATTAGCTTAACTGAGAAATGCTGCTTCTGGGAAAACCTCCCTGTGCTTTTACATTCTTCTTGGTGTTAATATCAGCTGCACCGGTCTTACCTGAATCAATGTGCTGCATTGGCAGAGCCATGTGGAAATGGATACTTCCAGTGCAGTTCAGGGTCTTGTGTCTCCAATATCAGTGTGTGTGACGGACAGCCGGACTGCCCCGATGCCTCAGATGAGGCTGAATGTGGTGAGCAAATATGACTAAACTGCCCCAATAATACATGACATTACCAATTACCAGCTGCATTACTAAATCTTTCCTACAGCGCACAGCTTTTCCCAAACTGAGTCAGTGTCTTTCCCACAGTGCACAGCTTTTCCCAAAATGAATCATTGTCTTTCCCACAGTGCACAGCTTTTCCCAAACTGAATCAGTGTCTTTCACACAGTGCACAGCTTTTCCCAATCTGAATCAGTCTTTCCCACAGTTCACAGTATCTTTCCCACTGCGCACAGCTTTTCACAAACTGAATCAGTGTCTTTCCCAAAGTGCACAGCTTTTCCCAAAGTGAATCAGTGTCTTTCTCACAGTGCATAACTTTTCCCAAATTGAATCAATGTCTTTCCCAAAGTGCACAGCTTTTCCCAAACTTATTCAGTGTCTTTCCCACAGTGCACAACTTTTCCCAAATTGAATCAGTCTTTCCCAAAGTACACAGCTTTTCCCAAACTTATTCAGTGTCTTTCCACAGTGCACAGCTTTTCCCAAACTGAATCAGTGTCTTTCTCACAGCACACAGCTTTTCTCAAACTGAATCAGTGTCTTTCCCACGACACATAGTTTTTCCCAAACTGAATCAGTGTCTTTCCCAAAGTGCACAAATTTTCCCAAACTGAATCAGTCTCTCTTCCACGGTGCACAGCTTTTCCCAAACTGAATCAGTGTCTTTCCCACGACACATAGCTTTTCCCAAACTGAATCAGTGTCTTTCCCACGACACATCGTTTTCTCAAACTGAATCAGTGTCTTTCCCAAAGTGCACAGCTTTTCCCAAACTGAATCAGTCTCTCTCCCACAGTGCACAGCTTTTCCCAAACTGAATCAGTGTCTTTCTCACAGCACACAGCTGTTCTCAAACTGAATCAGTGTCTTTCCCACGACAGATAGCTTTTCCCAAACTGAATCAGTGTCTTTCCCAAAGTGCACAGCTTTTCCCAAACGAAATCAGTCTCTCTCCCACAGTGCACCTCCTTCCAGTGAATGGAAACAGCACTGAGCTGCTGCAGCTTCAGGTCCAGGGTTCCTGGTACATGGTATGCAGTAGAAACTGGAACCCCAACCTTTCCAGCTTTGTCTGTAGTTATCTGGGCTTCCGGTAAGTAGCTCAAAGCACCAGGCAGTGCTTTGTGTTGGTTTTGCAGCTCTGTCACGTTAGGCGTCGGGTTTGTTTCCTGTGACATCACAGTGCTGACAGTGCCGGTGACACTGTAAATGCTCTTCATAATGCTCTTTCACTGTTTCTGTTTTTTGTGTTTTTGTGGGTGTGTTTGTGATGCAGGAATGGAAACGCCTCAATGTTGCTCATCCCCGAAGGAAACTCCACCTCCTTCATCACGCTGTATGAGACGCAGAATGGAACTTTGGACCTTATGCCCAGGTAAGTGTGAAGTCCAGTCATCACACTGCACCCCAAAATGGCATCCAGTCATAAATTTTCACATTTTCACACAAGTAATCGCAAAGCAACCAATCACAGCACTGCATCATTATTATATAACATCTTCTCTCCACATACCAATAGCGCCTGAAACATCTCCCTACTTTTGTTATGTTTTCAGTGATTCTTGTACTGAGGAGAAGATTATATCTTTGGAGTGTGACAACAGCCGTGAGTATAAAATCCTAATCCTGACCATTTAAATACATTGAGAACCCCCTCAGATACAAAGAGACACTCATAGCAAATATACCTTTATATCGTCTCCAAATGCTCTTTTGTGTTATAGCTTGTGGCACACAGATGGTCTCCTTAAAGACTGGGGACAGACTGATGTCAGAGAGATGGGTAGAGGAGGTCATCAGAATAGTGGGCGGCACCGACGCTCCAGTGGGGGCGTGGCCATGGGCGGGGTCACTGCACTGGAGAGGGCAACATGCATGTGGGGCGTCTTTGATTGGACGGGAGTGGTTGCTTACTGCTGCCCACTGTGTCTATGGGTGAGCCTGACCCCTGTTCTTGGGTCTTACTCATGTGCTTCCTCTATTGCTCTTTGCGCTGAACCCTTGCATCAGCTTCTAACCTCCTGCACCCTGACTGTAACCCTGCAGGAGACACCTTCATCTCTCCAGCTGGACGGTGTACCTGGGTGTTCACTCTCAGTCCGGTGTCAGCTCCCCGACTGTGCAGGAACATCGGATAGACCGTGTTGTTTTCAACAAGCATTATAACAAGCGCACCAAAGACAGTGACATAGCCATGATACACCTGAAAACGCAAGTCAACTTCACAGGTATGCGGACCATTCTGTGTGCATTATTTACAGGCAATTCCACCTAGGTTATACAGTGTTTTGCTATATGCATTAAGACCAGAGGTGGATAGTAAAGGTCCAGAAAGATAAAATCCAAACCAAGATTTTGTTTTTACCAACCAGTAGGAGTAGGCCTACTCTGTGACTGTTACTCTTTATATTCAACTGCTTGGCTGAAACAAAATCTTGGTCTGGATTTTTACTTTCCGTACCTAAACTCTCCACTTTTGATGATGACTATACTTATCCAGGGCTGGACTGGGATTAAAAATCAACCATGAACTTTGGGGGGTGGGAGGTTAGGGATGTGGGGTGTTGTCCCCCATCTTGGCAGCCGACAAACCTGGACTGTACTTGTTTCTGACAGTATAAAGACCTCACTTATAACTTACTAATACAACATGTGCTTTATTTTGATGCCTCACAGTATGTGTCCTTTACAGACTTTATCCAGCCCATTTGCCTGCCAGATTGGGAGCAGGAGTTTGAGGAAGGGAGCAAGTGCATCATCACTGGCTGGGGAAGGGAGAGTGAGGAAGGCAAGTCTTCTTTAAGAACACAGCTTGACCAATCAGAAAGCATCTAATTAGAGAGCACTGACCTATCAAATAAAAGGAAACAGCCAGTACCAATGCACTGAGCAATCAGGAAAGTTGATATAGTCAATAACATTGCTCTGGCTAGGTCATTCACACTCATTACCATAATATATCCGTTTTCTCAAATTTTTTTTTATAATTTTTAAGACAGACTCCAAATATACAACTTAATTGTTTAAACTGTCAATTTTACTTCTAGGGTAATTAATCAGCTTTACATTACCATTTATTTAAGTTATAAACAAACATATTTCACCAATACCAGGGCAAGAGCTGAGAAAAAAGATGGGAAAAAATGACAAAACTAACAAAAAATTTTGCTAATAATATACATGCTTTCGCAGAAATAGATTGTCTATCATCGGTTACATGCAATGAAGTAGAAAGATTTTAAAACATTTAATCTTTGATTTGTGATATTTGATCTTTAAACTGTCACGGTAATGAGTGGTTTGGCTACATATTTCAGGAAATTGGCTAAAAATCATTAAATCAAAGTAACATGACTTAATTTTAATATTTCTAAAAAGATATGGTGATGTCAATTGCTCTACACAAATAAACAAACACTGTATTTCATTGTAATTTCAACTGTAAGTTTTTTTTACAAACAATCCTAGTTTAATCCTAATCCTCCAAATTTGTGAGAATTACCTAGCTAATCACCTGAACACATGTAATGTAGTAATGTAGTTCAAATAGATGATCTCTGTAGGGGTACATCTACCTGTCAGATTGTCTCTCGGGGGATGATCCAAATGGGACTGCCTCCATGTGCAGGCCCGGTGGCTGATGTGCTCCAGCAGGCTAGCGTGCCTCTGGTAGGTCGCACCATGTGCCAGACATTACTACCTGAATACAACATCACAGCCAAGATGGTGTGTGCAGGGTTTCCACAGGGGGGCATTGACTCTTGTCAGGTGAGTGCCACACTGTTATTATTGGAGTATACAGTGATTAAAAGGCGTGTCCCGATACTTTTGTCCATATAGTGTATGTGTGGTGATGTGGTTAGTTATTCAACTAACATTTTGTTGACTATAGAGGCAACCTAGATATCTAATTCTCTTACACATAGGAACACCTATGCGTTACTCCATCTGCCTTTCTCACATGTACAGAAAACTGCATCTCATCATAGGGCACTGCATCTCATTTTCTTCACTGAAAGGGCAGTGATTAGAGATATTTTCCTCTTCATTACAGGGGCACTGAATTATGTTTTCTCAGTTGGAAAGGTACCCCAGAGGGGCCTCATGGGTTTATCCAATTGTAAGGGCACCTTTTATGGCACTACATCACATTTTATCCACTGGGACGTCACCTATTTGGGCACTTCGTCATGTTTTCTCACCACTTAGGAATACCTAAGGGCACTTCAGTTTCCCCTCCTGCTTCCCCCCCTAGTCCATAAGTGATGCAGTGTGTCTCCACGTGATCTGTGTGTAGCTGTGTCCCAATTCAGGGGCTGCATCCTTCGAAGGATGCATTCGGCATTTAGGCTGCTTCCTCCCAAGAATTCATGTGATGAATCTTGGAATAGGCTGGGCTGTGAAGGATCCGCCAAGTGGATCCGCCATGGCTCAGAAAGGACACATTTTTGCAATTCATTTGAAAGTGTCAACCTTGTCGTGCCGCTCTGATGCATTCATCCTTCGAATGCAGTCTTAGAAGATTGCAGCCCCTGAAATGAGGCACTACTTGTGTGTGTGTGTATCTGTTTGGTGATTACTGTCCCACTGTGCTTCAGGGCGACTCCGGGGGCCCCCTCATGTGCCACAGTGGACATAGCTGGATCCTGGCAGGGGTAACTTCGTTTGGGGTGGGCTGTGGTCAGCCCAAGAGGCCTGGCGTGTATGCACTAGTCTCACAGTTTGCTGACTGGGTGGCAGAGACCCGGCGATCTGCAATGAGAGAAAATACATTTCTGTAACATAACCTGAGTCTGTCTCTCCCATAACTGTGACCTCCCTCTAGCAATAAAGTCAATATTAATATTAATCTTAATGACCTGGACCTGATCTTTCCCTCCTCCCCTTTCCCAGTTATGTGCACCATTATGTGTAAATGATGTCATTCTGGATCACCGCACACTCTTCTCAAGTGCCTTGGGGCGACTGTGTTGTGAAAAGCAGTATATACAAATAAACTCAAAATAAACTGAAATCTGACTGTCACTATTCTGACAGTGGGTCACAGATTAACTGAGCCAAATATCAATTATATTTATTTAATTAAATTATTAATTTGTTTAAAATGAGGAATTGAGTATCTCTGTATATAATATGATGGGCGTAACATATGTAGAGCCGTATATCGCTGGATATAATGAAGAAAATGTTAGGAAAATTACTTTAGCAGTATGTTAAGCGCAGAAGGAGGGTAGAAGGAGGCAGATCTGTTTAGCCCTGATAGGCTAAGCAAAAGCCTGTCTGCAGTAGTTTGGTCTTTCCTTCTTTCACTATAAATTTACAGCAAGTACTGGTGCTTATTTTGATGCAAACAGTTGTAAATTAGGCATATAAGTGGATCTGCTTACTTCACTAGTGAGTATGTTTCGTGCAATATGAAATATTTCCATTAAAATAGCATTAAAAAATATCAAAACAAATTATAATGATTATCATTTAGAAATACAAACTGTCTGCGCGTCTCTCTGCGCTCCTGGGTATCTGCGCGTCTCTCTGCGCTCCTATGTGTGTCTGCGCGTCTATCTTTGCTCATACGTCGGTCTTTTGGCACTCTCGCGTATCTAACTTTTGCATGCATGCGGAACCCAAACATATATGTTCCGGTTGCAGCCGGACCTTTTCTTACGGTACTCACACATCTGCATTCCGGGCAAATAGCGGTCCAAATTCCAGAAAAGTTATCACACATCAAGTTTGTCAATAAATATAAGCAAAGTAACTGTAACATTCACTCGTAAAGTGCCCGGTCCTTCTGCAAGTTAGCATGGATCGGCATGTCGGCAGGCTGCGCTTGGTGGCGTTCCTCTGCCTGCCGAGTCTCTTCCTCCCTTCCTGCGAGGCTGGGTTTCTCGCTCCCGATCGATGCACCGTATGGGGCTCCGGGCTGGACCCAAGTCTTGTGCTTCCCGTCCGCTACTTCTACATCCAGGCTGCCGACGAGGCTGGCCAAAATCTGACCTACTCTCCAGGTGAGCGCTGCAGTGCTTCTGCAAAAAAAAAAAAAAAAAAAACATTTCCAACAACGTGAAATAAAGACTGAGATATAAACATGTTCCCAATGGATATGCTTCGATGGAAAGTTCTGTACCATTCTGAGTGATGTTGCTATTTTGAAGGAGTGTGTTTCTTCACTGAACTGGAAGAGAAAAGGACAAAATCCGATGGTATAATCCTGAACGGGAGATTAAATGATCTGTTTTGATGAGATACTGTATAAATACATCCCAAAAATCAGAGAGAAGTTGGTATCAGATTGCCTGCTTGGGTCTTTCAGGAAATAGTTCAACAATAGTTGAACAATAATTTCAGGAAATAGCTGAACAGCTCCTGTCTCAGTACTACATAGTTCTTTTTTTGCATCCCACAAACTGAGAATAATCCTAACCTTGTTTCCAGATGACAACTTTGACTGCATACAAGTTACCTGTGTATTTTCCACACACAGCAACACAGTATATATGTATCATCATTATGGTACAGGCAAAGACTCCTTCCAGGTCCGCATCACTGCGCTGCCCCCCGGGAACCATATCCGCATCCACGTGCCCCGGCCCCTGGATCGCGGAGATGGCTCCTTCCTTGTGCTGTACCGCCTCTATGAGAGCGCCGCCGCTGGCCTGAAGGTGGAGGTGCTGCACAGGGGTCAGCCGGTGGCCAGGTCCCCGTACGTCCTTCCAGGTAACATGTGCTCCTCCTCAGCCCAGGGTGGTGGTTCCTCTGGTGGAGCGATCTGGTTCCTCTGGTGGAGCGATCTAAGTACTGGAGATGACCAGCAACAGTCAGGGCTGTAGGTAACAGATGTAAAAATCTGTCCGAATGCCTCCTTTTTGGTACTATACATACATTTACTCACGCCCACAATTTGATAAATGGATTAGTAGTGTACGTAACATATTAGAGGCGTATTGTTACACCCAAAGGTTAGTAATCTGTATGAATTCTGCATATTCTTATGTTTAATAAACGTGTCAGACTTTAAACTGCAAAAAGTGCCACCATACGACCAACGTCTTTTTACCGTATTTATCTACAATATCTCCTCCTTTAAAAGACGCTGTGGCCGCTGAGCTGTCCCTTTCTTCACCGCCAATTCAGTGCTTATCACTTCCATCACATTTCTAAACAGTCGCATTTGGCATGCTCCGCTAACTGAATTTAATTAACACAATTAACAATAATTTTGTTATGCTGTAGAGCCAGGGTGTCAGTCTTCGTTTTAATGTCTGCAGTGTGGATAAGTGCACGTCCCTGTCTTTCAGGGCCAGTTTACCATGAGTACTGCGACTGTCCTAAAGCCAATGGCACGGCTTGGGAGATGGCCATGGCTTGTCCATCGCACGAGCCCCAGATCCTGAAAGACTTCATCTCCTTCCCCTCCATCGACCTGCAGCGTCTCCTACAGGAGGTTCCCAGGCGCTTCTCCCAGCGAGGGGGGCTGATCCACTATACTGTGCTCAACAACCAGGTGTATCGCCGCTCATTGGGCAGGTACACCGACTTCAAGATGTTCTCTGACGAGATGTTGCTCTCCCTGGCCAGAAAGGTAAGCCCGCAACACAGAGCCGACCCGGAGTCACGGAGACATTTGCTTGTGTGTCTGGGCTCTCCTTCACCTCCTACTTGTTTAACAGGTGCAGCTCCCAGACGTCGAGTTCTACATCAACGTGGGGGATTGGCCCCTGGAGACGCGGAAGGCAGGCGAACTCCCAGGCCCTGTGCCCATTCTCTCCTGGTGTGGCTCCATGGACACACGCGACATCGTCCTGCCCACATACGACATCACACATTCCATGCTGGAGACGCTGAGAGGCGTGTCCAACGACCTTCTGTCAGTGCAGGGGAATACAGGTGAGATATGAGGGAGTGTGGCTGTCTGTCGGCATGGAACCGGTGACCTGGTTGGGTTTGAATGTGTGGACTTTAGACCCCCGAGGTTCCCCCTTCTCCACCAGGACCACCCTGGGCCAATAAGACCGATAAGGCATTTTTCCGCGGGCGGGACAGTCGCGAGGAGCGCCTTCATCTGGTGGCGCTGTCCAAGAAGAACCCAGATCTGCTGGATGCCGGCATCACTGCCTTTTTCTTTTTCCGTGAGCGAGAGAAGGACATGGGCAAGGCGGCCCTGGTGGGCTTCTTCCACTTCTTCCAGGTAGGTGAAGGTCCAGCCTGCTGGTCTTTGGTGCCGTCAGAGTGCTGTGATCAGACAGTCCCCTTCGATTGCACTCATTGTTGCTGTGACAGTACTTGCTTCAAAGCTGCCCCAGCTAACACAGAACGTTCCCAGAACTTTATATAACATTATTTAAAGGACTTCTCAAAAAGGCAGAAGATGTTCTTACCGTAACATTAATGGAATGTTGTTTCCACATTTTACATTTTAAAAAAGGTTCTGTTGGCACAGTAACACCATTACCAGAACATCTTTTTTTAACGTAATGTTGAACAATATTGGTTTATAATAAAACTATTATTTTATAAAAATGCAATATATGTATACTGAGAATGCACCATCCAGACTTGAACCCGTGACAGTGCAAAGCGGCATTATTGTTCTTAGTTGTAGTAGTAGTTGTGGGATAACATTCTGTGAATGTCAAGAACTTTGAACATTTCCATAAATGTTTCTAGAACTAAAAATTGTTAGCTGGGGCAGTCTCTCTCTCATATGCACAGTATTGTAGCCTGGCTCCTTGGAACTCACTGCTACTGTGAATTATGTCTCTTTGCGCCCCCTACTGCCCGTGCCGCTTCCCTGTGACAGTTCAAGTACCAGGTAAATGTGGACGGCACCGTGGCGGCCTACAGGTTCCCCTACCTCATGCTGGGGGACAGTCTCGTGCTGAAGCAGGACTCCCCATACTATGAGCATTTCTACAGTCACCTGAGGCCGGGGACACACTACCAACCTGTCCAGAGAAACCTTTCTGACCTCATAGAGAAGATACGCTGGGCCAAGGTGGGAGGCCAGGGAACTGCTACGATGGTGATGATGATGCTTGGTGATGATGATGATGATGAAGTCTTCATAAGCAGGGCACCTTGTTCCTACTTTGATTTACAGGAGAATGATTTTGAAGCACAGGTCATAGCCAAGAATGGGCAGATACTGTCCAGAGAACTGCTGCAACCCAACAGACTCTACTGTTACTACTACAGCGTGCTACAGGTACAATATTCCTGCTGTTGCCTCTGCAGTGTGCTCCTGATATTGTACTGTAGTGCACTATGGGTAGAGTGCAGAATATTACAGTGTTCTCTGGGTACCACCACTGCATGTACTTGTTTACACTGTCTTTACAGTTTATCTGTTTTGGACTGATGTGTGTCTGTTTGTGCTCAGCTGTCCTTGCTGCTGTATGCAGAAGAATAAATCCAATCCAATCCAACCCAACCCCACCCAACCCAATCCAACTACATACTACTCCATACTACTAGGGCTGAACGATTTTAAGAAAATATTATCTGACAGATATTGTGGTTATGTGTGTATAAAAACTGTAATTGAGAACTGTACAATGAAATCTGAACTGCGCTATACATTAATCCAAAGATAAGAATGGAGCGTGCTGTGGTGCATCAACAATGACGTTTAATCACCTTCACGTAAATATATGAAACTATTCTCACGACATTTTTAAACCCTGGGTCAGACATGCTGTATAATGCATATCCTAAATCGCAGCCTTTGTGATTTGCTAATCGCATTGTTTAAAATCGCGATTTCGATTTGAAATCAATAAATCGTTCAGGCCTACATACAGCCCTATGGGGTTACAGACACTGCAATGAGGTCAGCTGTACTCCCTGTTTCCCTCCTGTAGATGTATGCCCAAAGGCAGCATGGCCAGCCTACTGTGCACCCCGACATGGAGCCGGTACCCCAGCCCTCAGATCACACTGCCCTCTGCGAATGCCAGCGGGAGGCGGAGTCTCTAGAGAAGGACGAACTCTGATCCAGGGCAGTGGCGATCTGGGTGTCAGTGGGTGTCATTGGTATCAGCGAGCCGGGCCTCTGGCCGCAATGCTGAAGCTATGCTCTGCTGTGACCCTTGACATACATGTAGCACACTGAAGACCAGTCAGTGAAATACCGGCCACCAGCCCTCATCCCGGCTAACCTCCCATGTTTACAGCTGCCAGCCTTGGTGCAGCCCTCTGCAGTACGGTTCATTTGCTTTAGAAATGTCATTGTTTACAGTCCTGCCTGATAGGAGCTTGACTCGGGCACAAAACCTGTCAATCTTAATGTATTTTTATAATGCTCAAGAATTGCCATTTTTTGTATTTAGTATTTTTATATTTATAATATAAGCATACAAATAAACCTTGGCTGAATTCTAAACCTTGTTTATTCGGAGTGAGGTCACCATTCCTCTGCCACCGCTCCCACATTGTGAGGTCCATCCAGTCACCACTTCAAGGTCATTCTTGTGTTTTGATGTACTGCCTCATTCTAGAATCCCTTTTCTTGCTATCTGACCTGCATCAGTGCTACATCTGCCACAAGTCATACAGACCAAATAGTAGCTAGATAGATAGATTGATTGACTGATTGATTGATTAATTAGATAGATGACACTTCAATCATCCCCAAGGGAAATTCACACAAGTGCACCTTCTATATTGTTAGTTCCGGCATAAATTGCCTTTCTGGAACTGTTGTTTATACATATTCGCTAAAATAGCGGCGCTTTAAAAGCAGTTATAACGTTAACGTATAAGTTATGACGCACACTTTCGGTGAGACAATAACAGTTTCTGTAAAAGAGGGGGCACCCGGATTTGAACCGGGGACCTCTTGATCTGCAGTCAAATGCTCTACCACTGAGCTATACCCCCGAACTGCGAGCTAGCTTGCCAATTGTGTATATGTCATTCGCTTTCTCTAGTGCATAAAATGGAGATATGCTTATATCGACACAATATTAAAATATTATACATGCCATGTACTCATCATGTATTTCTTTAGGTTACAGTATAGCACTAAGTCAACGTCCACCTCCCTTTTATAGATATCCCACCTCTCCCGAAAATGGACAGAAGATCTCTGACGCCAGCGAATGACGCGCAATGTCCTGCGCCAATGAATTAAAAGCGATGTATATCCTTCCGCTATGCAGCAGAGGAGTGGGCTAGACGCTCGGCGAATGTTATATCCCCGTCACAGCAGCAACCCCCGGGCTCCGTTCTCCCTCATCCACCTCCCTAAAACCGATAAGCCTGAGGTGGGGTATCTGCTTCTGTATACGCCAGTTCACAATTCATACCATTTGTCGGCTTTAGAGGAGCACGTACGGCATAAAGCAGTAGATACGCCCCAGGACATTTTATCGGGCTTACAATTGCACCCCCTACCGGTCAGATGAAAATACTGTTTGAACTTATTAAGGATTCAAGGATTCAAGGATTCAAAGCGTTTATTGTCATATGTACAGAAAAGTAGCATTTCTCTGTACAATGAAATTCTTCCTTTGCTGTCCAC
>JAODKN010000048.1:6616038-6634533 GCA_026774425.1 Petrocephalus zakoni | reverse complement strand
GTGCTTTTGTGAGACGTATGTTTTGTATTTGTACCGCATGATCTGCACGTTTACGGATTGCGTATCATTTATAAATTGCATCCAATTTGTTTGCAGATCATCGGGCATTTGTGGAACGTGTCCGTGTATTTGTGACGTTTTGGCAGGATGTTTATTAATAACACATTTTCTCATTCTCTGTCTTTTTATCTTTATTATATGTATCGTTTTGTGTATTTTTTTTTGCCTTGACAGTTTAAATTGTATATACTCGTGCCACCACCACAACAAATTCCTTGTGCTTTCTGTACATAGCAAGCAAAATTATTCTGGTCTCAGCAGAAAGCATCAGCTACCCACTGTTTGCTTGACAGTGTGTTACAGTATTGTCACTTTACTCACTGTATACAGCGCAGTGATTTCTGTCCATCTCTGAACTGCGTTATCCTGGCCAGATTTGCAGGGTTACAAAACGCTGAGGTACTCCCTAGATGGAACACTAAGTCCATCCCAGGGCATTGAGGGCGCGCCAAATTTCACATCTTTGGACTGTGGGACGAAAAGCGCCCTACACGGGGATACCAGGGTGTTTCTCAATACCTAGAATGGAAAGATCTTACTTACGATCTTGACAATAGGCGTCTCGCTAACTTGCCTCCCAAGAACAAACTTGTGACTCAATGAATCATGGAATTAGTCTCGTTAGGCAAGGATCCAACCGATGCATCCTTGATATTTGGAGCGGGGCAAGAACCTGGGGATTATTACCGTCCTCTATACTTAGGTTCATAGTTTTGGGACCGGGCTTCGGCAACGGAAGATGACGTAAAATGGGTTGACGAGAACACACATACGGTCAAGTAACCTACGCATATTGAAAAACAACCCAGGATACGTGATTTGAAGATGGATGTGTATGCTTTTACAGATCCGACGAGTAGATCGTCGGATCGTTTTATAATTTTTTAAAAGAGAAGGTAATTCTATGTATAAATATCAAGCATTCAATTATGATTCTACAGAACTTAAATTGATGTGACAGTTGAGTGAAATTAGCGTCTTTTGTGTTTATTATAACTTTCTTGCTGTTGAAGATTACAGTTGATAACGGGTTTGGAGGCACCCATTGTTGTCCAGATCGTGGCTTGTCACTCCGATCTCACGCTAACAAAGTCAATAAATTATCACGGGGGCAGTTAATAACCGCCTATTAACTTTGCTTACGCCAGCGCCTGAAAAGTCCCCGTTTTTTGTTCTGCTGTTCCGACGGTGCACCGGCCAATTACAACCTCAGCGACCGGAATGAAGAAATAACACCCCATAAGCTCTTAAGGACTATTTATACTAGTCATTAAAGCGTGGGTCGCGCTCGTTAAATACTGTGACTTTCTCTCCTTCGCTGAAAGACAATAAGGGCAATGGGGTGGGTGTAAATTGCCTGGCTTTCGGATGCCCAGCAGCGGCCCAATTACTAACTGACTGTTTGACAGTTGGACCGCTGCGCTGTGCAAGTTACTGCTGGGGCTAAACTCGAATATGACCGAATTCCGTCCAAAAACGCGTATAAGGACATAACATGTGCATAATAGCTCTCCTTAACTCTTCTGGTTGCAAACTCACTCCTCAAACCGAAGATCGACTGTAATGTGATGCGAGTTACTGGCGTGGTCATTAGGGTCAGTAGTGGCGACTCAGACATGTACCATGTAATTCGCAGCCACGGCTTTGTGAATCTGCATTTATTCAGGACCGATCGCACCACATTTGTGCTACAGCAAAAAAAAAAAAAAATATATATATATATATATATATATATATACATGATTATAAATGTAAGCAAATTCAGCACTTCCACCAGACGTCATGTTTTTGTTTGTGAATGTTTTATGTGTTTCAATGAAGAAAAGGGCGATGTCATGAGCGAGCTAGTTTTAAGAGAAATACTTCAATAATCAAGAATCCTTTACTGTAACTAAATGTGTTCACTCATGCCCGACATTTTTATGAAAAGGTATTGAAGCTATTTCAGTAAATATTAGTGGTAATAAGCAGGCTGTAACTGTATATGGGCAAAATTTTGCGCTAAAATGCTCATCTTGCAAAATACAAAATGACATTACCCCAGTCCTTTGGATGGGTTGCTTATGTATTTAAATATATTTCGGATCTGTTTTCACTGTGGCTATTAACGGTGGGTGGATAAATCAGCGAAACTATACTATATAATAATTTTCTTCTAGCTTTAAAATAATGTGCTTAGCACACGTGAAAGTAAATTACATCACTGTCGCTGTACGCATCCTTGTCTGATTACATATCTAAAGCCATTCGTATAGCGTGATTTGGACTTAAGCCGCAGTTTGTGAGCTAATTGTGCCGATTATCTGTGCTGAGATATGTGTACCAAATAAACATAAAACGTGTAACAAACAAAGTAGCCTTTAAAACACTTAAATAATTAAAAACACACAGTAAGCCTAGCTGAATGCTTACAAAGGAATTTTAGACTATAGATGTATTGTCACCTTTTTCCATTTGGCTTCCGATTTTGATGCCTATGAAGGAAAAGCGAGAAGAAACGACTAAAGGTGAAGGATAGTTAATAGTCGAAAGAACCTTAGAGTCGCTGATGGGGTCGCTCGTTTCTGAGCTGCGGCTAGCATCTCGGTATTCTGGGGTCTAAAACAGTAATGTTCCCGATACGAGCCTCAGCTCCGGGTGCCTGCAGCCTGTCTCTGCTTCGAAAAAAATAAGCAATGCTGTTTATTTCATTCTTTAAAGGACTATCGAAAATCGCATTTTCCGCAGTTATTTGATCATAAATTAGCACTTCAAGTGGTTTGATGTGTATTATAGCCCACGCATTATAAATTACGATCAAGATTACTTTTCCCCAACACTTCTGAATATGTCGTTAAATTTGACATTAAATTTTGGTCCAAATGAAAATAACGCTGTTACTTTCCGAATAGCGTCTGCCAAACATAATCCAGAAGGCTCGTACAGCAGCGGGCACTTCAAACAACTGTACACTGTACCTGTTTGTAATACGGGCCTACTTTATAGCACCTTTAAAATACCCAATTCAACAAGGAAATTTATTTTAGGGACAATTGATATTTATTGTGAATAGGCGGAGGGTATTATAAGCTGAGGTGCCGCTAAAGATTTTGGGGCTCGTGAAAGCATATTACCCAGATTATTCTGATTATGTTCCAGAATTTTTAGGGCCGCACTCAGGGACTCTTGGAATCGACCTAACTTTAACACGTTTGACGGTGCCCCTGATTGTTAATATATTGTTTAAAATAAAAAGCATATCAAAAGTATGCGATTATAAAACATGCATAATCGCTGCTTGTCTTTTTTAGATGAAAGCTGTACAAAGTTGATATTTCTGCGTGCTGAGTGCGCAGCATGTCCAACCATTACCGAGGAGGAAGTTTAGGTGGGACATCGCCTGGCGCTGACAATCGTGGTGTTTCATTAGCTTTTTTTGCACCGAGAGCCAATCAGAATGACAAGGACACGTGTGTGTGGCAGGACCAGTAGCTCCTGCAGCTCAGCCGCACCGTTACTGCGCGAAGGCAGGGCGACGGAGGAAAGGTCTGATAGCGGCAAACGTATCCCAGCATAGGCTAATCCAAAGATCATTATCAAAGGGGCAACCATGAGCCGTCAGTGCCATGATGGCGACTCAAAGGGCAAGGAGTGCGGCGCTAAGTCGCCAACTTGGCTCTCCTCGTACTGTATAGACAGTATCCTGGGCCGTACGAGCCCCTGTGGAATAAGATTTAAAAGCTCCAAAACTGTCCATGCGCTGCCCGGCACAGCTGAACAAGAAAGGAGCGCGGAAGGTAGGAGAAGCGAGCCGCACGAAACTGTAACATGTTTGCTCCCTAGATGTGATGTCTTCGATTGCGGTGATTTCACAGACGCGCACTGAGCATACCGCACTCTGAGAAGCTCCATACGCATAGCTTTTAAATAGTTTTTATTACCCGTTTGTTTATTCTAATGTTTTTTTGTTGCTGTTACAAAAATTACGTAGAGACCGGAAAATAAAACTAAAATAAATCAACAAAATAGTAAAAAGGAAGATAAAGGGGCATTTTAGATCAAGTGATCTTAATACTTGGTACTAATAGCCCTCATTTGCAAAGGCGGCGGGCTGCACAGTGATAAAATAGCCTACTGGCAGTTTAACTATGCAGTTTAATGTCCCAAGCTGTGATACATTAAATTCTATGAAATATAATATCACAAAACGTTTAGAAACAGTTTAATACCATATTGTTAAGGGTAAGTAAACATATTAGTAAAGCTGACTGTTGTACTTGCAAAAGCCGTATTTAAATATAACGTGTAATTTCTGCTGTATAGCCTACGAGTATTTTGCAATGTCCTTTTGAATATTTGAATATTTACGTCATTTGAACAGTTTTCGTGTGAAATATAGGACTAGAGAACACAGTATGTAACATCTACTGTATTTGCATACACTCCGTCATATTGTTAGAATGTATTTTTTATATCTTATTTTAAATAGCTATACGAAAAAATATTTAAGGTAGATGACATGGTCAGTAAAATTTAACGACGACGGTCGATCACCTAACCATATTTATAAAAGCTACTGAGAGAGATTAACTTTTGAATTCCCTTAATTTGCAGCCTCCACCAAAGATAGTTCATCTGTAATGCCGGAGGTCCACCTGCCGCCCAAGCTACGCCGCTTCTTTGACCAGGATGGAAAATACTTGGTCTCCGACAGAAAATCTCAGGGACACGGGGATCTGGAGAAGAACGAGAAAATGCACAATCTTAGAATCATACAGGCACCGCCCGTTAACATCAGTCGTACGAAGTCCTACAGGGAGAACCAGTCGCCGAAGCAGATGGCCGGGGCCAAGAGCCCTAAGAGCGGGGCCGAGGCGCTGACAGAACCGGTGACGCTCAAATGCGAGGAAGACGCGGTACCGGAGAGGCCATCCGTGGAGTCACTTTCTGGAGACGGATCTCCGAAAGAGGCAGTGGGCATTAGCAACGATGGGGATGTTAAAGACGGGGAGGACAGTACGTGCCTGTCCGCCGGCAGTGACTCGGAGGAGGGCATGATCAAACGCAAGCAGCGGAGATACCGGACGACGTTTACCACTTACCAGCTAGAGGAGCTGGAGAGGGCCTTCCAGAAGACGCACTACCCGGACGTATTCACCAGGTACCTCACGCAAAAAAGTACAACTTGCTACAAGTAGCAGATGCCCGTGTCAAGAGGCGTGCAGGTTATTCGTGTTGGCGCCATTTTACTGATGCATTAAGGTAGAATAAACGAGGCTGACTTATTTGACCGGATGACGTCAAGACGGTCACCATGTTAAAACTTTACTACCCACCACATTTACTCAGGCGTCCAGACTCATTATCATCCATTAAGGCGATTGTCCAAATATTTTAACAGACCATTCCATTAGTTAGAAAACCTTTAGTGTCAGATGTAATATCCCAGTAATATTACTTAAACACACACACATACAGATTTTAAATTATAGATTTTTACAAAATGTTAATATTTGGACATTTTAAACAATTCGTTACATTAATTAAAATACGAGAATTCAGAATGATATATATATATATATATATATATATATTTAGATCGACTAAACTGAACCATGGTTATTTTAGAACGGTTACCATTTACATTGTAAAATGTTCGTTTTTGGGACATCCTTTAGGTCCTTTAATATTGATCCTGTGCTTGTAGAACACAACATTTAAACGTATTAAGTGAAATGACGTTACCGTAATAATAATAATAATGATAATAATTATACCAACAATAATAAAACACAATGACTCCACAATGACTCCTTTTGCTGAGGAATACAATTCGTAACAATTTATTTTTCTGACAAACTGTAGAGCAGTTTATCTTTGATGAATATTCGATATCGCAGTGTAAATTTGACATCGAAAAAGGCAAAAAAAAAAGATGACAGTTCTCTCCTATTCCTCTATACGCGCACTACGTCTCGTTGCATACGACGCGGGAAGTTAGGCATGCAGAATCAGTTAACAAAATCGAGTCAAATTATTTAAAGCAGATAATAATCAACTCTTTTAAAAAAATAAATCGTGTTCAGATTACTGAAAGGGAATGTTAATATTATGCTTGGAAATCAAATACAGCGGTTGAATTCTTTGCTTTGGCAGGGAGGAGCTTGCAGTGCGGCTCGACCTGACAGAGGCGCGAGTACAAGTAGGTACATCTCACGCACGCGACTAACTTATTATTATTGTTCTTGTTTGTTTGTTAGTGATGGTAGTAGTAGCTCACAATTATGATATATTTTTATTTAAAATATGATTTGTTGTATCATTATTTTAATATTATTCTCGCTAATAATTCTCAGCTGCAGCCTTGTCTTACTTTTTATAAAAAAAATAAAGCCCAGAGAAAAAAGAAGTTTGGCTTTCAGTCCAAGAGGAAGTGTGAATTAGACCAGATTATTGCTTGATTTCCTATTGACTGCCTGTAGGGGGCAGCGCTGACCTGAGGCCTTGAGTATTACCACCCATCTGACCGAAACACCAATTAACGAGACAGACCCCTGTCCTACGCGTTCGTGTACATTATAAGCTGCATCGTGCACAGAGCTGCTCTCCTATGATGGGGTTGCGTGGAGCTGCTATGTGGCTCATTCCTGCACCGTGTGGCCAACAGGTGTGGTTCCAGAACCGCAGGGCCAAGTGGAGGAAGCGGGAGAAGGCGGGGGTCCACGTGCCGCCCCAGGGGCTCTCCTATCCGGGACACCTGCTCTCATCCCACCCGATGAGCCCTTACATGGAAGGGGGACCATGTGCTGCTCACGTGCCCCAGGCCCTGGATTCTCCCTGGAGCGCCGGGACCTTCCGGGGACTGGCTCTTCCACCCAGTGGCTCAGGCCCCCGTTTTGGCTTGGGTGCCTTGCTGGGCACCGCTGTGTTCCGGCACCCGGCTTTCGTGAGCCCGGCCTTTGGCAGGTAAGCAGTCCTACTCTGTTGCATTATGGTGCTGATGATGAAATAGTCAGCTTTCACTAGCTCCTTCCCCCCAGGCTCTTCTCCCTGGCGTCCCTGACTGCCCCCCCCTCGTCGGCTGCACTGCTGCACCCCCCTGCCGCCTCCGTGGATGCCATGGTTCCTCCAGCTACCCTGCCGGACTCTCCATTGCCCTCTGTGGCGGCTGACCGCCGTGCCTCCAGCATTGCGGCTCTACGGCTCCGAGCCAAGGAGCACTCGGCTCAGCTTACCCAACTGAGCATCCTGCCCCCCGGGGGGGCGGGGAAGGAGGTGTGTTAAGCTCCGCCCCATGTGCTCACCCTGCCCACACATGCATGACCAAAGTGAATTGGGCTGGCCTTACAGCTCACCCGCAGCTCCCAGAATGCCCTTGTGTTTTCCATCAGCGCCTGCCATCTCTCCCCTGCTGCTCTGCGCTGTGTCCTGCAGGAGCATGACGACCACTGGCTAGTAGTGAATTTCCTTCTTGAATTAATGTTCATGAAAGAAGCGTTACGTGATTGGCCAGTGAATGCCTTAGTCAGAAAAAAACAGGTAGGACATGTCGATGAGAGCAAGTTTATTGGCCAATCAGGCACTGCTTCTGTCAGGTAGTGCTTCTCTTATGAATATTAATGAGACTTCCCCTACCACCCTGCAAAAAGGAAACTTGTGGGCCGGTGCTGGGTGGGGTCCTTCAGGCACTGTAACAGGACACCTCATCAATGGCCTTTCGTCGTCTCCGAGATCTATGAGCCAGAGGGGACAGGGTGACTGGCGAGCTGAGAGCTTTGGCCGCTGTTGAAGGCTGGAACATACAGACTCTTCTCTGTGACGGACTAGCACTGATGCACATACTATATGAGTCGCTTGTACGAAGCAAAGGATACCCTCCTCCGCTCACTCACTGTGGATTCATTCCGGCCTCTACTATACTTAATTTTAAGATGAGAGCTATAACAGAGAGCTTTGTATATTTTACATTGTTTTAAGAGACCGTATTCATGGATTTATGTTATTGTAAAGATTTTATCTAACACTTCTCCATTAAATATTAGTTTAACTCATAAAAATATTATGACCCTTCATCCTTTAAGGTCTGTCAGTGGTGGTTTTTAAACCTTCACTCGAAAATATGTACTTGAGTTGCATTTGTTTATTTTTATGGCCTTGGGAGAGGCAAAACAAGGTAAAGAAAACCAATAAACGAGCGTGCCGTACAAATATTTCATATGGTAAGTAACGGTATATACATACGGTAAATGCACCTCCTGTGCTTTCTGGGGGTAAAAACATTGATCTGAATGTTAGGAAGTTAAGTTAGGCTTCCTGTTTTGGTTTGGGAGACACTCCAGATTTAATTAAGTAAATAATTAGAAACATCCATCCATTTTCAGTACCCGCTTGTCCTATTCGGGGTTGCAGGGATCTGGAACTTGGAACCTATGGGCACCAGGCAGGGAATAACCCAGCACTAGGCACCATCTATTGCAGGGCACACTCATACACCAGTTACTCACACAGGCACACCTACGGGGAATTGGCAACTGGCAACTCCAATTAACCTCAGCAGGTTTTTGACTGGGGGGGGACTGCAGTACCTGAAGGAAAGACCACAACAGGGGGAGAACATGCAAACTCCACACACATGGAACCAGGGCAGAGACTCAAACCTGGGTCCTAGAGGTGTGAGGCGACAGGAATGTGGGAGGAAATAGATATATCCAAGGCAGTACAGGACAGGTCAGGCACGCGGTGGGACGTGGTATGCCCAAGACAAACCCCCTTTGTCTTCATTCTGGGGGAACTTTGATGCCACAGTTCAAGTTTTATTATGCCAATAAAATTACATTATAAAATGTAAATTATAAAATGTGTGCATGCGTGTGTGTGCGAGAGAGAACTCTCAAACATTCTGAAGCAGTGTTGTAGATTTTTAAACCTGGAAATTAATTTTGTTTTCGACCGGCTTAATTTTTAACTTGCCAGATGGTTTTGTTTCCTACCGGCAAAACAGCTACAAGCGCCCCCGGGGATTCATTCCAGTCCGCATCACAGGGCATATAAGTGCCCCGCACAGGCTGGCAGCCTAATGTAACCTGACGTAAACCAACATCCAAATGCACACACATCCACCAACACGGAGGCATGCGTGAGGAGAACCACCAAACCACCTCGAAAGTTTTTCATTTTTATTCTGGCACCTTAGTGACGCTAACGATAATTATATTAAACCATATTTAACAAAAACAAGCTCGGCGCATGAGTGAGAGAAAGAGGGAGAAAGAGGGAGAAAGCGTGGATTCGCCGAGCTATAATGGTCTTTATTTCTGCCTGTTAACAAAGACATGCTTTCAAAGGCGTAAAATTGGGTTTAGAATCCCCGGTACAGCTCACGGGATGGGACTCCTTCTCATCAATGAAGTAACAAGTCATTTCGAGGAGGGCCATTCTTCAGCCTCCCCGATTAAATCTCCGCGCCGCCCCACGCAGAGCCACTACAGCAATCAATGCGCCTCTTTCACTAAAGTCATTTTCCTCCATTTGACCCGTTCATGGTGCTGAACTAAATTGCGTGAAATTACCTAACGGATTAATGCTCCTCTTTATCGGCTACTCGGAGCAGGGCTTTCAGACTCCTTGTTTTACATCTGTTAATCTTGTATAACTCAGACACTGAGGAATACCAAGGGGAATCGAAGAAAAGATGACTAAAACCCCAAAGTGAGATGGTGGGTATGTTTTTCTTTGCCTTACTTCAAATGCTTCTTTGCAGTACCTACCCATAATATTACCCAGAACGATCAAAAGTTTAGGCTCCGTCGGGTTCGCAGAAAACTGGGCATAATAAACGCGGGTGTTTAGTAAACCCATATAAAAGTATACATACGTAAAAAAGACAAACGTTCAGTAATAGGTATAATTAGTCAGAAAGTCTAAATTCATAAGCATTCGGGAAGCCTAGGCATCCATTTAAATCCAATTTGAATATATTTAATAAAGAATATAAGACTATATATAAGACTATATATGTTTCCCATTCCTTTTGAAGGTCCCTTGATGTCATCCTCCGATTCATTAGGCACTGCTGCTATACAGTCATCTCTGGCATTAGAAAGTCACTTCCCTACTGTACCTGTCAGATTTCTGGTCATTGCCAGTTTCTGTACAATTGCCAGTACACAAGAACAAGGCGAAGCAGGAGAAAGAAGCCCTTCCTTAAACAGAAGAACCAGGCTGCAGTTTGGAAAAAAAAAAAACATATTTTATACAAATGCATAACCATAAATTGAGAAATGAGTCAAACAAAAAATTGTGCTGTTAAGTTTTTCAGGAGCTCTGGGTGTGTGTGTGTGTATATATATATATATATATGTATATATGATTAGTTGATTAGATAATTGCATTAATGAGAAATTGAACAGGTGTTCCTAATAATCCTTTAGGTCAGTGTGTATATATATATATATATATATATATATAATTATTTTTCTATGCATTCGAGGCACTGAAATGAGGCATCCTACATAGATGCCCGAACCACCTCGACTGGCTTCTTTCAATGTGGAGGAGCAGCGGCTCTACTTTGAACTCCTCCTGAATGTCTGAGTTCCTCACCCTATCTCTAAGGCTGAGCCCAGACACCCTGTGAAGGAATCTCATTTCAGCCACTAGCATCTGTGATCTCATTCTTTTGCTCACCGCCCACAGCTCATGACCATAGGTGAGGGTAGGAACGTAGATCAACCTGTAAATTGAGAGCTTCTCCTTCTGGCTCAGCTCCCTCTTCACCAAAGCAAGACCTCCTGTCAGCAACTTACATAGTTGGATTCATTCAGTTGCATGGGTCCAACTATGTAAGTTGCTAATGTAGTTATCAACTATTCTTCTGGGAAACACACTGTAGAACAGAACAGCATCTGCATTACTGCCAACACTGCACCAATCCACCTGTCAATCTCACGTATTCTTCTTTCCTCACTTGTCAACTCGAGATACTCAAACTCCTCTGCTGGAGGCAGTAACTCATCCTCCACCAGGAGAGGGCAATCTGCTCTGTTCCCGGTTCGAGAGCCTTGGCCTATCGATTACGCTTAGGCTGGTGCCAGGTGTACTTATGAACACCCTTATGCTTGAATATGGTGTTCATTATGGACCAACTATGCTTAGCACAGAAGTCCAATACCGGAACACTGCACGGGTTCAGACCAGACAGGCCGTTCCTCCCAATCACACTATTCCAGGTTTTACTGTCACCACCAATCCAAGAAGGCCAGACACTCTGAGCTGGTGTTTGGTGCATTTTTACAGAGCCTGTCCCCAACACGAAGTTCACGAGGGAAAACTCCCAATGTACTGGTGCTATAAGTAGACCCACACCTGCCTCACACCAAGGGCAACCCCAGAGTGGAGTCCAGCCCCTCCCCAGGAGTTTGATTCCAGAGTCCAAGCCATGCGTTTAGGTTAGCTCGACTACATCTAATTGGTATCTCTCTACCTCCTTCATCAGCTCAGGCTCCTTTCCCACCAAAAGGGTGAAGTTCCATGTGCCGATAGCCAGATTTGAGCACCTACAATCAGTCCATTGAGGTCCCTGTCCTCGACTGCCATCCATTTACACTTTGCTTGTTTCCCATGGCCCCGCCTGCAGGTGGTGGTCCCTTCTGAGCTATGTCCAGCCGGGCCCCATAGGTAAAGGCCTAGTCCCCCCCAGGCCTGGTGTCCTGGTCTCCCCGATCCAGGTCTTGGGGGTCTATGTGAACCGCACTTTGCCTGGTTGCTCACCTAGGACCAATTTGCTTTGGGAGACCCCACCAGGGGCAATTGCCTCCGATAACATAGCTCCTAGGATCATGGAGGCACGCAAACCCCCCCATCACAATAGGGTGCCAATTCATTGTATGCTAATGTAGAATAAATTTAACTAAAATATGAGTGTGAAATAAATCATCACTGCAATTATTATCTTTTGAGAGAGAAAAAAAGCCCCCTTTCCCCCTTCCCGAATGGCGTTTTCTTTTTTTACTCAATTTTTAGCCGAATGAAAACAAAATATTTCTCCAGCAGGGGGAGTATTTCAAACCAACAGACTTCCCACTGGAGAATAGGTGTGTCAATAAGCATAAAGAGCATCTTCTCTGCTGCCATATCAGCTTCAGTGAGACCCAACAAGGTGTAAATACTATAACAAGTGTGTAATTAAGTAAGCGTGATGAAGTAAATGGAGATTATCCCTCCATTCGGCCGCCTCATGAATATTCTATTAGCTGTTATTCGACAGCTGGAATAGCTGGCAATTTAATCATTGTTCTGAGTGGAGAGTGCCTCTTTGTACAAGGATCATTTCAGAAAATGAATAACTGATTTGACAATTCCACAGGCAGACTGTCGCTGGCTGTGCCATGGTGGCTCTGCATTGGAGGGTTTCTGAAGCGAGTGGGTGCCTGAGAAGTCAGCTGGAAGATCAACTATTATTGGGCCGTAAATCATTTTTGTTTTACCAGTGATGCAAAGTTACATCATACAGGCACATCCTCACACAACAATATGATAATATATTAAATAGTATAACAATGTATTTCTTCAATATATGAAAAAGGCAATAATTGCAGTATTTTCATATATTTTCATTTTTCCTATTTCATATATTTATATATATTTCTTACATAATATATCCATAATATATTTTTCTTGCGTGAGGCACCGGATCAGCTTTTGAAAAGCAGGAAGAATATGAGGAGAATTAACGCCGCATATGGTGAGGACTCGGCTGCTGAGTCTAGGCTCTGGGACATTTTCCTCACCCACGTGTTTTTACAGAGACATTTAACTGGATGATCATCACACCTGACACAGAAGGTGACCCGTGTGTTTGTGTGGATTGAGAGGATGTGTGAGAAACCGAAAGAAATGAGCATGTTACAGACACACAAAAGTACAGGCCCTATTTGCCAAGACACACATAGAAAAGCTCACACACATTTGTATTCCTATCTTAGTGACATTCACAGATTTTTATAAAAGTTTTGAGTAGTGAGGACCGGCCACTTTTTTTGTGGATTCACTACGCTTGTGAGGTCCTTTGGCCCTCTCAAGCATAGCAAAACAAGAACACATGCGCAGGCACACACACAAAGCAGACACTTTCTCTCAATATCACACACATGCACTGGACAGGAGCTTAGAAATACCTGCCAGCAAAGCCGGTGGGAAATAGGAACACAGCGGCACGGTGCACAGCAGAGCATGGCAGCTTCACAAGAGCACGCTCAGCTGGGGCGAGAGTTAATGTCCGCGGTGGAACCATTTCTCTGCAGCTGTAGTGGAAGAAAAGAATCCAAACAGTTTTCATAAAGCTTAACAAAAAACCTTCCAATTTTAGTTAATTTTAATGGCCCAAAATGAGAATGTGAAGCTATCCACAGTGCAAGGTCACAAAGCGAGTCAATATATGTAAATCTTTACAAGGGCAACGCAGGGGGAGACAAAGGCGTTTAGCTGAAGCACTTGCCGCTGCCCGCATGTCTTTGTGCACATAATTCCTCCCCATTGAAAGGTATAATTGCCTGCTATTTGAAGATATTCATGCTCAATTTTTGAAATTAATTTCAATTGGGGAAATGTAGAAATGTCACCTCCAGTGAAAGGGATTTGATTTCAATTATCCCAGCTCAAAGGACTGTGATTTCCAAACACACTTAAGCAAAATTACGACAAGAATTTTTATTGCAGAAATTCAGTGTTTAAAGAGCGATTAAGCGAGAAATGGCCAGGCTTTGAGTTGGAGTGAATGCACTGGTCCCCGTGTGAAAGGCACTCAATTATCCATGATTGCTGCGCGCTACGACGCGGCAAATAGAGATACCTGCTATTGCTGTAATTTGTGTGAAAATTAACATGCTGCAATTTCCACTAGGGGGAATAGAAGCGGCTCTAATGGGGGGAGTGAATGTACATCAATAAAGCCTTGGGGGAGGGGGGTTAAATTTAGCAAAAATATTGAAAATTTGCAGCTGTGTCAGACTGCACCAAACAGCCAATCAGGTGCCAGTGTGCTCCTTTCCTGCCTGAAGGGGATTCGGCGAGCTGAATGGTCATGAGGAAAAAAAGGGAGTGAGACTGAGACCTCGGGGCAGGATGTCACAGTGCTGTGGGGACACACCAGCCAGGCCTGGGGAAGCCTAAGCTGGGGCCCCACTATCCAGCATAATATGCAGGTGTCAGTCGTATCCCCCCCCCACACTTTACACATTTCACTTAATAATCACATTTAGCACTTTAGACAGCAGTTACTCAGTCTCTTCAGCAATCAGCAGAGCTGCCCATTCAGTCTCTGGCTTGCAGGGAGGGAGGGGGCGGGATTATCAGTGGTCACCCATTTCCAACCAATCAGGAAGCCCCGCTGAGCAATCTGACCTTCTCTTCAAAGTAGGGTGCTCATTGTCTCCCCTCCCACCGATTACCGAGGGTGACATGTGATGAACGTAATTGCAATAATTTGTTAAGCGCCATGGCAACCCCTGCAGCAGTAGTGCTTTAAGGGGCTGGAGCCTGCCGGCGCGGGGCCGCTTTGTCTGTGGAGATCAGGCAGCCTGCCGGCACATTCGGCACCTGGCCGCTGGCATGGGCATGTGCTCTGCAGGCCCCCAGGGTCTGCCGGCCCCCCACCTGGCTGGGGCGGAGCATGATCGCCGGCAGACTGGAGCTGGGGAGGGAGGCACACTTCCTGAGTGCACACTCGGGCTGTTTGGGCCTGTGTCATACACCAGGACGCAGATGTTTCACAGTGTGACGTGCGGCTGCTCGTCACAGCATTATAAAGAGTCAGAGGGCAAAGCTGGACTTGAGTAAAACAGTTGCGGGGCCCCCAGAGGCCCCAGGGAACCCGACATGCTGCAGCATGTGAGAGGCGTGATGGGCTGGGATAAACATGGGCAGAAACGCAGCAAGTGGACGATCCAAAAGAAGGATCCAGTGATGGCTGTGACTGTCGATGACAAATGTCAGGGAAGAACAAGTTTCCCAAATGAAAAATATGAGGGAGAGGCCTACAAGACCAAGGAATCCAGCAGAAGATAGAAGGCTTGAGGTGGAAATTTGAGGTCCAGAAAGTAAATATCCAGACCAGGATTTTGTTTCAACAAGCCAGTTGATCACAATGCGACTGTGACTCTTTGTACTCAACTGGTTGGTTGAAACAAAATCCTGGCCAGCATTGAAGCAGATATCCAGAGCTCAGTAAGACCTGGAATAGATACTGGTACACTGACAAAACCCCTCAGGTTATAGTATTAGTGACAAAATGGCACACTCTGGGATAATACTGACCAAACTGTTACAGTGATCATATTACAGACCAAACCTCTAGTATTAATAACCAAACAGCACACTTTGGGATACTACTGACCAAACAGTTACAGGGATCATATTACTGACCAAACCTTTAGTATTACTGACCAAACAGCACACTTTGGTATACTACTGACCAGACTGTTCTGATCATGGTATTACTGACCAAACCTTTCAGTCTGCTTTGCTATATTGCGGGTGCAGATTGTCAGTTCTCAGCAACAGCGTCGTCTTAAATGGATAAAAGAAATTCCAAAATATTTAGAAATTGCTCATTAGTAAATGTCAGGGGGTCAGCAGTGAAGTCTGTGTGTATTTGTATATTAACGTGTGAGGAGGCATGTGGCAGGCAGTCAGAGACAGGAGTCAAGGCTCTCAGTGCCTGTGTGTGTACATGTGTGTGTGTGTGTGTCTGTGCTTTCCCTAACTTGACACACATTGTCCTAAGCTGGGACTCAGCATAAGTGACAGTTTACCAGAAAGACGCAGAGAAACAGCTACAGGTAGACGTAGTGTTACCATAAACACAAAGCCTAAATGTCAGAGTGGGAAACATTTCTCCACCCTAACAACTATCCACCATCTGGCCCCTGTACGTGTGAATGCCCTCCAGGGGGGGCCGAGGATTATGGGTAATTAGGTCGCAGCCGCTGACAGGATGTAGCTGGAGAGTGACTGCTGTGGTACTTAGTGTGCGGCTGGCACTCTGCATTGTCACGATAACATGACGGAAGGAAGTGTGGACCCTCTTTACTAAGCTGGGGGGACCGGTGTGACTCCCAACAGCAGACAAGAATATAAGGGAGACGTCCTGTCTTCTCTGAGGCTCCTACACCGTCAATGTGCTGGGGGCTGAGGCCAAGCACTGTCCTGAGCTCCTCCTTGACAGCTGGGGGAGCCGGGGTGGGGGGCAGGCAGCACTTTTTGAAGATCCGTGTCCCTCACCAGGCAGAGAAGAAAAAAGGCATTTAATTAGCAGATCTATTTAGTAATTCGACACTCGGCACCAGAAGCAGCCAGAGATTTCCCTTTAGATAGAGGATAATTGTCTGAGTGCCATTAGACACGCTCAAACAGGGCTGGAAATCTACACGCAGGAGTCATAATAGCAACTGATGTCTCCAATCAGGGGGGGTTTGTGTGCTAAGCCCCCTTCCTCCCAGTATGGATCCTTATACTTTGCCCTCCACAGCTGTGACAGCAATTTGTGTATTGGAGGGCGGGAAATACGACTGTCAATCACAGACAAGCATGACAGGATCAAGGCCTGCCCCCTCAACCCCCCAGGCAAGGGGCTGGTTGAGGTCTTACTTAATTTACCTTCACCGGGCTAATGATGAAATGTACTCAATGCATTGTGGGACTCTAAACCAAAGACAAGATTTATATTAATGATCATTGTTTTAATAAAGCACTAGACAGGTGTACTAGTGCTGATTACATATTTCATCTTCAGTAAGTGAAATGTATTTGTTGTTTGGGTTGCCATGACGTCTGGCTACTGTCCGCCTGTCCTGCTTTTTGATTGGTTGGAAACATTCCCAGTCAGCACGCCTATAAAGTGAAGCTCCTGCCTCCCAAATACCTGCCAAGCATTCCAGTACCACGGTCAAAGTGCTTGTCTTTCAGCAAGCTCATGCCAGAATCCCCCTTAGCTGCCCCAGCTGTCTGGGCTGTCAAAACAGAGTCTCACTGTCCAGATCACTGTGGTTAGTGATCAACAAACACAGTGAAACAGTCCTCATGGCCCTAGGAATGATTATACTAAGGCACAAATGAGTGAAATCACAGTCAGCCATAGTCAACTCATCCTCTACCTGTGACACTGGGCCACACAGGGAGGAGGGCAGAGGCTGTCACTGCCATTACCAGCTAATAAATGTGATTGATGTCCCCCGGCATGTGTTGAATGTGTGTGCGTGTCTGTCATAAAGTTTGAAGAGAAATCTGTAGCAGGCACCAATGGATTGAGACCTATTGATTGAGACTATGGAGCTGCGTGATATAGATACAAGGTGACAATGAAACTGATATAATGATATATGTACAGTATAGTAATATAGTAATACACTGATACAGTGATACACTGTTCCAGCAATACAGTGATACACTGAAACACTGATACAGTGACATGTTGAAACAGTAAAACACTAATTGAGTAACATGCTGATACAGTAATTCTCTGATATAATGAGAAGATGGTGAAGTGCTACAGTGACATGATGACAGAATGTGGCAGTGGGACTGATACAGTGATATAACTATGATGCTATCATGAAGTGATACAGAGATGCACTGAAACAGTGATACAGTGAGATGATGGTGCAGATTCATTTCACTTAGGACGAGACAGTGATCCAGTGAGCAGCGATGGTTTGCGGTTGTTTGGTTATTATGGCCCTGAGTCAAATCAGCAGCAAAGAAACATACTCATGTGAGGTTTATCATGCAGAAGTACTAAGGCACAAAGATCTCAAAAGGCCAAGTTAATTACGGATGAAAACCCCTTTATTGACCTCACAAGAACATAGAGCCTCATGGGGGGGGTGCCCATCTCAGCTTGCAGGAGCCAGATTAGCGCCTTTATCCCTGCCTGAAACCCCCAGCTGTTAGGATCCCTCTCCCAAACCAGTCACTAGAGCGAACACCTTCCATACACTAGCATGATAGCAGCCTTACACCTTCCATCTGCCACTCTAATGCACCTCCTCTACACCTTCCATATACTAACACAACAGCAGTCTTAAACCTCCCCTATGCCACTCGAATGCACCTCTTCCACACCTTCCATATACATGCACAACAGCAGTCTTACACCTCCCCTCTGCCATTCTAATGCACCTCTACTACACCTTCCATACACGGGCACAACAGCTGCCTTACACCTTCCCTCTGCCACTCTAATGCACCTCCTCTACACCTTCCATATACATGCACAACAGCTGCCTAACACCTTCCCTCTGCCACTCTAATGCACCTCCTCTACACCTTCCATATACATGCACAACAGCTGCCTAACACCTCCCCTCTACCACTCTAATGCACCTCCACTACATCTTCCATATACATGCACAACAGCTGCCTTACACCTTCCCTCTGCCACTCTAATGCACCTCCTCTACA
>JAODKN010000048.1:6595167-6607153 GCA_026774425.1 Petrocephalus zakoni | reverse complement strand
TACAAAAATAAATCCAACTGCTCAGGTTTTGTTCGCCTGCTTCTCTCTCTCTTTTCCCCGTACTTTTCCGTAACTTCTAAGTTGCCACTGGTTGAAATCCGGCTTTTGTTTTTATTTTATTTCTATTCGTCAGACGCAAAATATGTTTAATGTCATTGGCAGTATCATACGTAATGGGAAAACTTAGGGTATTTAGTCCAACCGCCCCCTGATCTTCCAAAGACCTCTATATTTAACTGATTTGCTATGAAGTGTTGCTTTGAAAGAAAACGCGAATAGCCTATAGAGAACAGTCAGAAACTGGCGAAATGATTGCGAGCCGTCAACCAGCTCTACACAGCGGCGGCGCCAGTTATGTAATGTTGCGGGTGCTATGGGGGAGCTAGATTATTTAGACTGCGTGCCTTAACTTAGCCCCTTCTTAGGGTCCTGTGAAATCCGTTTTTTCTCAGATCCTGGTTGGTGGGATTTAATTTGATCTGTTTTGAATTTGATGTTTTTATAAACTGGCGGAACATAAAGAGCTTTTATGGTGACCTATAAAAACTTAATTCTGGGTTCTTTACCTTATTTGTAGTGCATCCGGCCGCACGGCAACTTTTAGGTTTTTCTTAGTGGTCAGTTAAAATAAATGTAAGCATATAAAATTAATGATATAGAGCGGTTGAATAAAAGCATCGGGCGAGTTCGCGTTTTCCGACGGAAAAAAACGGATCGTTTTTACCAATTTTATGAGAACACTCGATCGTAAAGAGAAAATTGGAAACGGGTTGTTTTGCGTTCATTTGTGTGTTTAAAGAAATCAGAAAATGTCTCGTGTTCCATTTGATTGGCCGTGGGTTGGCTTATAATGGATGAATAGTGTTCATCGATAATCGGATACCCTGATTAAAGGGGCCTTAAGTAGGACCAAGCACACGAATAAGATTCTGGAACAATATAACTACGATTTGTATTGGAAGGTAAGACTGTATAATTAAGAGATTCAATTAATAAAATGAGCATATACAGCACTTATACACAGTAGCGGCGCCAGTTATTTAATGATCATTTTTGTGTGACGGTATCTTTTTCAGTTTATAAATGTTTATTTTTTAATTGGTCAAACATGGTATCCATGCATTAAAAATGTAAAATTAAAAATAATCAAACAATAATATCTTGGGGGTGCTACGGGGGTGCTATGGCTTTTCCGGGAGTAGCTATAGCACCCCCAGGCCCCCCCCCCTGGCGCCGCCCCTGGTTCTACACTGTAAAAAAAAACGTATAATGTACTGCTAATTTTCTGCCAGGACATTATCTTTTTTCTTACGGATTTATTTTTTTGTTAAATTTACAGACATGCATCCACAATGCAACACGAAATTCAAATGAAAGGGTAAAACGCCTGTGAAAAGGCATACAGAAAATTCCTTCATATCATATTAACACGGTACATTGAACTCTATTTTGCGGTCTTTTCTTACAGTGTAGCTTACAGATAATGTTAAAGATGGGTATTAAAACCATCATTGACAGAAGTTTTGTGCGTTTATTTAAGTGCATATAGTTTGTTTATATGTAGGGTGACCAGATAATCCATGTCATCCCGGAAACTTTGAGCTAGGACAGGATTTGTAAACTTCCATTTCAATTTATAGGACCTGGATTTCACTGCCCTGCCTTCTTGCTGTGTGCTGATTGGTCAGTCTCCTATAATCATACATGTCATTAACCATTAGCCAAGCAAAGGAGGTTTAAAGTAGTTTGTAAAACCTGAAGTAGCTCAAAGTGTCCTGGATGACATGGATTATCTGATCACTCTATTTAAATTTAAGTTTACACTTGTGTTCTAAGTCAGTGTTCAATAAATGTTGTTAAGTTGAGAAATGCTGTGCATGCTATATTATTAGTGTGATATTTTACCATACAAATAGAGGGGAAAACGTCCAATTATCAACCAAAAATAAATCGGCAGCACATATCGGACATCGGCTGACCCTGACTTCAAAATATCGGCATCGGCTATAGAAAAACCCATATCGGTCAACCTCTATTCCATACCTCTGTTTCATGGAGTGAAGACCCAGATACCTGTAATGCATTTTGATCTGCACCATCAGGTGTGTCAGATAGATTGTCATAAATCATCTAGTCTCACCTCAGTTTACATGTGCTTTCAGGCATGTTTGTGGCCACTGAGAGGACAGAAGGCATCTCCACATCTGACATCATCACCCGCATTGTCCGGGACTATGACGTCTACGCCAGGCGCAACCTGCAGAGGGGTTACACGGCGAAGGAGCTCAACGTCAGCTACATCAACGTGAGAGCGACTTCCAGTCAGGGTCCGTCATGGCGCGTGGGACACGGTAACAGAAACTAACCGTGAGGAATCTCGCCATCACAGGAGAAGAAGTACCGTTTACAGAATCAAGTGGACAAGATGAAGGAAAAGGTGAAGACGGTAGAGGAGAAGTCCAAGCATTTTGTGTATAAGGTTGAGGAGAAGAGCCACGACCTCATCCTAAAGTGGGAAGAAAAATCCCGGGAGTTCATTGGGAACTTTTTGGAGCTGTTTGGGCCTGATGGAGCCTTGGTAAGATCTCCCTGCCTCCCCCTAACAAGTGTCTGTCTGTGTTCAGTACGGTCCTGACCAGGTGGTCCACACTCATCCCTTTCTCCTCATTTTGGGTGGTCCACGCTCATCCCTCTTTGCTCTTTTCGGGTGGTCCACACTCATCACTTTCTACTCTTTTCAGGTGGTCCACACTCATCCATTTCTCCTCTTTTTGGGTGGTCCACACTCATCCCATTCTCTTCTTTTTGGATGGTCCATGCTCATCCCGTTCTCCTCTTTTTGGGTGGTCCACACTCATCACTTTCTACTCTTTTCAGGTGGTCCACACTCATCACTTTCTACTCTTTTCAGGTGGTCCACACTCATTCTCTTCTTGGAAACAGAGCTTCTCCCGCTTCTTTCCCTCCACAGAAGCAGATGTTCCAGGAGCAGCGTGGGCGGATGCTCCAGGCCCTGTCTCCCTACCACTCTCCCACTGTGTCCCCCAGCAGCAGCCCCACCAGAACACGCTCCTTGTCGCGCTCGCCCTCCCCCCGCTCCCGATGGACCCCATCCCCCCCTAAGGGTGCCTCTTCCAGCAGTGTGAGTGAGGGAGATGACGACGACAATAGCAGCACGACACCCTGGTTCTGACACTCCAGGTATCCTGGACTCAGAAAACAATCATAAGAAAAGTACAAGACGCACCCGTGACAGTGCTGGAGAGCAGCAAACTCAAAACTACCCCAGGGTCTAAATGTGTACCTGACAGAATGTGTTAAAACCTGTTTCAGTCTGTACTATGTGCTGTATAAACGAGACATTTATTTTATGGCTAAAAATCATTTAATGTGTAAATGAAGTTGTAATGATTGTGTAATGTGTAATGATGTATTTCCTACAAGCAGATCGAAAAGTGTACCAGTGACAGTAAGTTATTACTACACATCGAACCCACGTAAATTCACAAAGGCAAAGAGAAATACCTTTACAACACAGCCATTTTATTACAGCTATCATTTGTTGAGGCATACGGATGGTAAACATGCAGCAGTGAGGTCAGTGCTTTCAGATTGCATTACCTCAGAGTCACAAAGGTCTCTCATCATCTTCAGGTCTTTAGCTAATGAAACGCCCGAAACAGATGCTGGACATTTTCTAGCACAGAACAATCTGAAAAAAAAAATACAATCTGACCACAAGATGGAGCTGTCATGCAAAATTTATCCCGGCCTCAAAATTGTGACGTATCGCTCTGCTGGTAGCGTATCGCTCAGCTGTTAGGTCGGTGACGCGCTCGCGAAGATGCGGTTTCGAGGCACCCCGTATGTTTCGGGGTACCCCGGAAAATTCAAGTTCTCGAGTTCACGTCAGTAAAATACGTTTATAAATGTTTTCTAAAGTGTTTTCATTACTTATTATTAAGAAGTCGTTCACATTTGACTTGATAGTAACACCGAGCGATACGTCACAGTCGGAAGAAATTTTGCATCAGAGCCATTGAAACAGCCTGTAGTTTTTGCAAAGCATTTGTTTTCCATGTGATTTTTTCCCCTTTTAGATGTATTTGGAAGGTATTTCCATTGCCACTCTTTTATGATTCTGTCATTTCAGATAAACTACACAATACTTTTCCCTTGTGCTTTTTGTGTAGCAGCCAGTGATGTAATGCATGCCAAATTATTTTTCCATTCTTAATGTAATAAGTAAAAAATGTAAGTCATTGTAATACAATTTCTGAATCAAAAACATAACTTTTGTGCATAATATAACAATTACCATTAATGTATTTAAAAAGTACCATGTTATTGGTAGTCAATACATTATGGGCCATGACAGCTTCAGAAAGAATATAAAAACACTTCAAAAACTTTCAATATGCCATATTGTACTGTACATTTACCATCACACAGAACTCTTCTAATGAGACAGAGGACCTCATACAACATCTTTTCATTGGTCAATTAGATGCCAAACAAAACATGGGGAATGGGCATATTCCAGCTATAGTGAAACTATCATCTAAAAGTGGACATATGTGGTTTTCGCCAGAGAGCACGGTATGCAAGGCAGAGACTTTCCGGGCAAATGATATAATACATAACAGTACATAATCAAACACAATGGCAGGTCCATCTACTGCACGAGTGGACAGATAATTCCTGCCAGTAATTTGGCTCTTTCTCATCTCTAGGCTGATAGGCTGAGTTATGTAATGTGTAGAATGTGTGTCTGTCAAGGGTGATTTACAAGTACAAATGACCAGGATTTACTGCCTACCAATACAAATGTGCAGGTAGAACACAGAGTAAAATCATAGTTAGAATCACTGGATTAGAAGGACAAAGGCATCTGCCTTGTGCTTTGGGCGAAAAGGGAGACACGGCATGCCAGTACTGGCAGGAGTGCCACTCTGGTGCACGGGCCTGAAACCATGTGATACCAGTGACATGACATACCAACTCCTGCCTGAGCCCACAAGCTCAATGTGGATTTTATGTCATCTTTATAACACAGGATCACTGTGTCTCCATGCTCAAAGGTCAACCCTCTTCAGCCGTACAGTGCTAGTGCTCAAAACGTTTAGATTTTATGGGGTTATAGAACCAGGGAGTTTTACTGGGTCAGAGATCCTGTACGTAATGTAACAGCAGGGCGGTGCTGGGCCCTCCCAGTGTGTGGAGCTGAACTCTGACCACTTGAATGCTAGGGCCTGCTCCTCCAGGCAGGAGCATGTGTCGTGATATCCTGTTGCCTGGGTCTTATTCACAGGAAATGCTGCTTAATACACCTTTGATCAGTCACCTCAATATGGAAAATCAGCGATGAGGTGTTTGTGCCAATGCATACATATAGAAGTACATACAGGTACATATAAACACACAGACACACACATGAGAGTACAGTACAGATACACACACGTTTAAACCTCGCCACATTCAGATTGCAGGAGCTTCCCGTCCTTCTTGTTGTCCTGTGGTAGAGGGGCAGCAGAGAGAGGCTCATACGTGCGTCTGTACAACAGCCGTGTTGCCAGAGTGATGATGAACATCTCTGGGATGAGCAGTTGTTGACTCATCACTGCATGGGAGACAACACACAGGGGTCAGAGGTCACTACTCAAAAACAACACACGGGGGTTAGAGGTCACTACTCAAAAACAACACACGGGGGTTAGAGGTCACTACTCAAAAACAACACACGGGGGTCGGAGGTTAAGGGTCACCGCTCCCAAGACAACACACGGGGATCAAAGGACACCACTCCCAAGACAAAACACAGGGGTCAGAGGTCAACGTTCAAACACACAGCTACGCCATTTGCTGAACCACTCTGTGGAATCAGTTCAACATGAGTTTGTATATTATCACACTGACAGTCACAGTTATGCACATAAAATATGGCTATATTTTACTGTGAGTATTTACGTGGCCTCCACTTAACAAGGTGCAGGACAACTAGCGAGAGCCTGCAGCAGGGGAAGCGCATGGGCACTCACTGGATCCTCGTGCCTGCGAAGAGTAGGGTGGGGCACAGGCAATGGTGCCGTTCAGTGACAAGATGCTGAATATGGCCGTCTGCAGCTGGCTGAGGACCAGCACCACCTGTGAAGGCACACGTGTGACATTCGGGGGACGGGAGAAAGTGGGAAAGATGAGTAATACATCTGCCTCAAATATATTCCAAGCGCCCTTAAAACGTTATTTATTCAACATATTGCTTTATGCTATAAACTTGTCTGATATAAAATTTATTTTGTGCTGCATGATGTCTGAATTTTCTTTTTGGTTGATCATGCTATCGGCTTTTGCAACCTGAAATACAACAATGTCTCATACTTGCACACTTTTGGTAAATAAAGGGTTAGAGTTAGGGTTAGGGTTACTTAGACAATGAGAGGTATCCTCCCCCCCTCCATGGCGAATCAGTCCCACAATGCAACACGTCAGTCACATGGGCGCCCAGGCTCTACATCACAGGACCCAGAGTCACTGTAGAACTAAAGAAGATTTTTGATTGGCCACACATGTGGGCTCACCTGGTATAGGGCATATTTAGGGATGATATTCTGGCTGCTGAGGTTCTGGCGCAGGTGCATGAAGAGAATGGCAACAGGCCAGAGAGCAACAATGGTCAGGACCCCCACAAAGCAGTTAATCCAGATGAGGGCGCCAGTGGCTTCGAGCTGAGTGGAGGAACAGGCTCTCTCAGGATGCGGGCCTCAGGCACACATAACTGCAGCTGCAGGCTGCCCAGATGACATGTGCGGGAGTGAAGCGCAGTATCCAAGCGGACTCACATCTGAGGGGTCGAAGTTCCCATTGGTCCACAGCACGATGGCCAAGACGGTGCAAACGGTTTTCATCAGTGCATACTGGAAAGATCCAAGTTTCAACACGAACAGAACCCGGCTGAGAAAAAAACAGTTATGAGACACTGATCATCAGCCTGTAACCCGGGCTCTGTGATTGGGTTAGGGGTCAAGTTACGGAGTGCACCGGGAGACCGGATGGAGACAAGCTTGACAACCGGAGCATACCGTGTGATGCGCACATGGGGCAGGCACGGGCAGCAGCAGCAGCAGGGCCCGGTGCTGATCCGGAGACGGTTATTCCCACAGTGATGAAGAAACGCCTCGTCTCCCCCACATTCCTCTAACAGCAGTACGAGGACCTCATAAACTACAATAGCAAAATAACTGTAGGAATGGGAGATCAGAGAAAGACAGGGAACCAGAGTAAAAAGAACTTGATAGTGATTACTGTGCAGGGGGCAGAGAGACTGGCCAAAGAAAATCCACTGATATTTGCTGAGATATCGCAATGTGGTTGAGGTCAGGGTTAAGTGTGTGTTTGGTCTTATCATCACGAGATATCTGATTGGGGGTTGACAGTGAGAGACTCACCAGCCTGATGTCATGTCTGTGAACATGGTGGCTCTTGGAATCCACAACCCCAGGCAGGACATGGTGGCAATAACCTGGCACAAGATAGGCACAGGTTGGGGGCCGAGCTTAGAAAGGGTGGGTATCTATTCAGTGTTGGAGGGCAGTGAAATGCATGGGGAGTGACTACCTCAATGGCATCAGAGCTCAGGAGGGACATCAGATCAACAAGAATAAAAAATCTGCAGTTCATGAAATAAATGGAAAAGTGGTACAAGCCTGTGGTGTGCAAAAACTTTTGAGTCAGATCAATTTAAATCGGACAAATCAGCTCACCAACCAACCATCGTCCAGTTTTACAGTCACAGTGTTTCTGTGTAACATTCTCACAGACAGCTTCCCGTTATTCTGTACAGAATATCAACTCAGCAGCTGAACAAGAAAGAAATCCCTTTTGCTGTTATGATGCGACTGCCTACAAGCAAGTTTTCCGGCTCTACATGTGATTTGCGCGCATTAGTGCTGTCGCTTACCGGTGCTGCCCCATTCACCCATATGATGGCCTGCTTCTTGGGGTAGGGCACTTTGTGGAAGATGTAGACTGTTCCCTCAATGTAAATGAGCATGGACAGGACTGCCATCAAGGTGAGCCCCGTGTACAGAATGATCCCAAGGGCATCCAACTCTGTAGAAAAGAAGGTCTCAATCACCCTCTTAAAAGAGCATAATCTGCACTGCTAATAATAACTAATGGTACTTAGGATTACCAAATAAAACCCAAAGGAAATGTGTCTCACAAAAGAATGCCGCATTCCATAAAGAATAAAGGTCCCTCGGGACAGTATGACGAACCGACTTGAATCCTACCTCCTCCTTGAAGTTACTTTCAGTTCTTTCATCTTTCTGACAGAATACTAGCATCTTCAGAAGTGACAGGCAGAACCGCAAGCTGAGTTACCACCTAGAACAACGTGTCCTCCCATGTCCGTAAACTACCATTTCAATTAAAAGGACCTGGATTTCACTTAAGCGCCAAGTTTTTGTGCTGATTGGTCAGTCTCCTATAATAATGTATATGTCACTTCAATCAAGGAAACAAACCTGTCAAAGTACAAGAAGAACTAAACTATTTAGCCAAGCACAGGAGGCTTTCAGTTTTAAAGTGGTTTGTAAAACCTGAAGTAGCCCAAAGTGTCCTTTCTGACATGGATGAGGCGGTAATCCAAAGCAAAGGACACTCTGAAGCGTAACCCTAACCCTGACACTGAATGGCTCTGAGCTCGCTGCCGCCTCAGGACTCACTCACCTGTAATGATGTCTATCGCCAGTGGGGGCTCCTGCAGACAGCTGGGGTCAATGGTGCTGCTCAGATTCTCCATTTCAATCCCCTAAAGCCCCCACGAAAACTTGGGAGCTGAACTTGTGACACTGCGTCTCACTGCACTGAGTTCGCATAGGTGTTGGGGGGGCAGCTTTATGAGGCAGCCGGCGACCTGCGAGTGAATCACCGCACTCCTCTCTCCAAACGCCACATTGCGCAATCAGGCGCCCCGCACCGACATGTAAGGCTGGGTTTATACCCGCAATCTCCGACTCCGCTGGGCAGTTAATCCGCTGAGATAACAGATTTAAAAATGATGTGCATTTGTGGGCAGTTACTCATATAAAACCGCTAAATATTCACCAAAGATTTGGAGGTCAGGACTTTTGTGGGGGGGGGATCAGCACATGTCAAAGCGGTGGGAGACTGAAACATTCTAAAGGAACTCTTCCCAAAAGACTTCCCAAAACAGGGCTCATCAAAGCATTCACAGGTTACTCTCTGTATGGCTCAATGGGTTTCTTCAGTTGAATCACAAAGACAAAGTGAATAATAAAAGCTAGAACTCCACTTGTTTCCCGTTTCACACGCACTCTGCTGATGCTGCCAGTCTATTCTTCTCATTTCTGTTTATCTACATACTTTTATAAGAGAGATGGAGGCTGAAAGGTCAACGGCCCTAAGGTTATTCTGGTGTGGCAGCAGGTCCCAGGCACCTGTGTCTGCTGGAATGTCAGGGCGTGACTGGGGTGAAGGACATGACCCCGCCCCAGAGAGAATCATAATTCCCAACCTGAACCTGAGCTGGTGAGGGCCAATTTTATCTCACTCAGATCCACTGAAGCCGGTTAAGATTGCAGCTAAAATCACACACCTTATATATTGTACATATATTTACACTACCAGTCAAAAGTTTTTGCACACCACAGGCTTGTACCACTTTTCCATTTATTTCATGAACTGCAGATTTTTTATTCTTGTTAAGCACTGGAAACAACTATTAATGGAAATATAAGTAAAAAAAACAAGTTTCCTTTTTAACATGGAGTTTGTATTTTGAGCTTTTTTTTATAAATGTTAAGTGAGTGACATGCAAATGTAGGAAATCTCAGTGTGTGCAAAAACGTTTGACTGGTAGTGTACAGTATACGCATCCGTCAGGATTGGGATCTGCACTTTCATGCTGGAGACAGGGGTCAGAATGAAGAAAGAAAAAAATAAAAAAAAACGACAAGGGACTGAGTACCAGCATTTATTTGCCACCACATTCATGTACTGGTGAATTTTACCTACAAAAACATGGACAACCGATTACACAAAATATTAACACTGATAAGAATTGAAGAATACCCTTTTTAAGTGGGCTCGTACAAGTGCAAACAAAAACCTGGCTTAGAGTAAATGTTTAGTGTTGAAAACATGCAGAACTGGGCTTTAAAATTCACTTTTAAAAATTCTTACATTAGATTACCAAAAAGGAGCCTGTGAAGTGGTCTGAGATTTTCCTCGACGTTTTATGACTGCACTTTCTTTGGAGGGAAACCCACAGTTCTGATGTGGCAGTGACATGACAGAAGAGTGCTTTTACACCTATAAGCACTGACCCTTCGTGCACAAGGAGCGCCCCCTCGAGGTCAGCACACTCCATTACCACAATTCCAGCTGGATCAAACTGAATCTGCACACCGACGTGTTCAGCTGTCTGTGTCACTGCAGTGCTGGTCCAGATCGCATTACATTTATCTAGCTGACTTGTAAAAAAAAAATAAATAAATAAAATGTATCACAGGTTAAGTACCACACTCTGTTGACCCTGCGATTTGAACCGCTAACCTTCGGATCATAGGCACAGCATCCAAACCCACAGAGCCACGTAACTGGTCCATGAAGAGCCGCATCTGTCTCTGGGGTGCAGCACTGAGACTTCCTACTCACCCGGAAATCTCATAAGGAACGTGTGGCCCCAGGGCGAGCATCCACCCCCACGCCGGGCTAGGGGTGGGGGTTGGGGGGGCGGACTGTGTGGGGGTGTGCAGGTACGTAGGAATGCAGGAATGCAGAAATGCAAGTGTGCCGGAGGGGTGACTGGATGGATGTAAACAAGCTCCCTCCTGCACTCCTACGGTCAGGGCGAATTCCGCAGGGAATTAACACTTCATCATGTAAACTAATGCCATCTTTTCCTATGCTGCTGAGTGTAACACACTCTGGGCTGAAGGCACAACAGGAGCCCGCTGCTCGAGTTCCCATGATCACGGAGGTCGGGGGAGAATGTGTCACCTCAGGGCTGTTTACACTGCAAAGTGAAGCGGTGGGTTTGTGGTACATGTACCCCCGTCACCTAGGAGACACCAGGGGGCATAAGATCACACACAGACACACACAAGAGCCCTTGAGAAGTCACACCCGAACACGGCTGGATGCACCCAAGCACCAGCTGAACACCATCTGAAGTGTATCTGTAACCTGTAAACCCACTCTGCACTGCCCTGTGTGATGATGACGCCAACAGACAACTGTAGTGCAAGCAGATATTATTCCTACTGAGAATTTTGATGTAAAAATTGTAAAAATTCCAAAGAACATTTTGGTTGAGACCAAGGTGGTGTTTGGCTTAAACACACGGTCCCACCCCTCTGTGTGCGCAGGGGGGCACTGGCGGGGGGGGTGTCTTTGGTGAACACGTGTGAGCCAGCGAGGAGAGTAGCAACATGTCAACTTAGGGTGGCACACGTGCAGAACAGTGCACACGTGACACATGTTAAACACGCCGACAGCCTGGGCGACGCTGAAGCTCACATGCCTGCGGGTGTCTGTTCATGGTGATAAGGATGTGGTATCCATTGCGACGGAGGCAGGACCGTGTGGGACTTAAGGCATGGGACTTGATGATTCTGCTGTACCAGCATGTCGGGCGTTAGATTTTGACGCGCGGGAGGCAGGCTGTGATCCCCTTCAATGCCTGTAGATCTACGGCAAAGAATCTGCCTTCAGCATGCATCCAATCATCCATCCATCACCGGGACACAGACCAACATTCACACCTCACCTGGCTATGACTCACTCTCCATGGTGACTCTGACTGCCTGTGCCGCATCTGAAAAATAATTCAAATAGCAGTGAGAGCAGCTTGTGCATTTACTGCCCCTGCAGGACGGAGGCCTGATGGACGGGAGAGGTACAGGAGGGACACACAGGAGAGGCCCGATGGACGGGAG
This sequence comes from Petrocephalus zakoni, assembly GCA_026774425.1. NCBI lineage: Eukaryota > Metazoa > Chordata > Actinopteri > Osteoglossiformes > Mormyridae > Petrocephalus > Petrocephalus zakoni. The sequence continues at coordinate 6,595,190 of JAODKN010000048.1, read as the reverse complement.
AGGTACAGGAGGGACACACAGGA
>JAODKN010000048.1:6561778-6576332 GCA_026774425.1 Petrocephalus zakoni | reverse complement strand
CGTGTGGTGTAAGTGCTGACCGCTGATGCCAGGTCAGTGGCAGTCTGCTGCGTGTGGTGTAAGTGCTGACCGCTGATGCCAGGTCAGTGGCAGTCTGCTGCGTGTGGTGTAAGTGCTGACCGCTGATGCCAGGTCAGTGGCAGTCTGCTGCGTGTGGTGTAAGTGCTGACCGCTGATCCCGGGTCAGTGGCAGTCTGCTGCGTGTGGTATATGTGTAATGGCAGCATGTTGGACCCCCAGGAACGGCAGCGCTTGGAGACCATCCTCAGCCTGTGCTCAGAGCTGGGCCGGGGCGGGTCCACTGTGACCGACCTGCAGAAGATCAACCGTGAGCTGGAGAAGCTGCAGGTGTCTGACGATGAGTCCGTCTTCTCAGAATCTGCTGCCTTTGAGCCCCGAGCCCGGCGGGGTAGGCCTAGCGGGCAGCGCGACCGCCTGGTGACCACACCTTCACCGCGCCTGCCAACTGAGGTGCACGCATGCTTCTGTGTCTTTGTCGCATGCATATGTTATGATGTGGCCTCCACGTCTTCTAGTACGTGACCCAGAATGCCTCCTAAATTATTAGCAGCTGCCTGGGATGGGGGAGGATGTGCAGCTGAAACAGGAAGTGACACGTATCGAGGAGGAGAGGATCCAGGCGCTGAACAATGTAGAGGAGCTGGAGCAGAAGATCAAAGACTTGGACAATCAGATGGAGGAGTCTGTGCGAGAGGTGAGGAGGGAGTGGGCCTCTGTGTGCTCAGGCATGAGTCGGCTCTCCTCCTCATGCCCCTGCTGTTCTTCCAGGTGGAACTGGAGCGCGCCCTGCTGGAAGGAGAGCAGCAGGCCGAAGCTGAGCAGCTACAGCGTGACAAAGAGCTCCTGGAGCAGCTCAACCAAAAACTGCTCCACGTGGGGAGCGGTGGACAGGCCCGCATCACCACGGTAACACACACTGCACGTGGAGCTGGAGGGAGTGACTCTGAGCATGCCCTGTGGGATTCTGGGTATTTTTGAGTGCCATACTGATGGCAGCCTCTGCAAATCTTCTTGTTCCTCCTGTTGACTTCCACGCCTCCTTCCCAGACTAACACTCATTCACACTGCTAACCCTCTTGTACCTCATCGCTCGCTCCCTAGGAGAGGGCCCAGCTTGATGCAGAGAGGGCAAAGGTCACCAGGCTGGCACAGCTTTTATCAGAGCAGAAGACACAGCTGGACACCTGTCCCGAGGCCCTCAGAGAGCAGCTCCAGCTGCAGCTATCCAGGGTCAGCCGTCCCCGTCTCCCGGTCTGCCTAACTCGCTGTCTTAGCCCCTTGACCCCTGCACCTCCTCCCCCCTCTGCTCCCTATTCTGAACCAGAGTCAGTACCTCCAGGCTCCTGCGTCGTCATTTTGCCCCATGCCCACTAGATGGCGTAGTGGCTAGGGAAGCGACACTGTAAATAGATGGCAGGCAGACGACTGTGTCATTTGTGTTTGTGTGCCGAGCAGGATGCCGAGATGCTGGAGATGGAGATGAAGCGGTTTGAGGACCTGGAGTTCCAGCAGCTGGAGCGAGAGAGCCGGCAGGAGGAGGAGAAGGAGATTGTGAGCGAGCAGCTGGAGCGAGGGAGCCGGCAGGAGGAGGAGAAGGAGAACCTGAGCCAGCAGCTGCTTAGAGACATTGCAGAGTATCAGCGAAGTACAGTGACACGCAAGGTGCAAGGAGGAGCTGCGGGGATGGGTGTGTTTGTGTCAGCGTCACCCATGGGGTGTGTGTGTGTGTGTGTGGGTGGGTGTGTGTGTCAGTGTCAGCCATGGGGTATGTGTGTGTGTGTGGGTGGGTGTGTGTGTCAGCGTCACCCATGGGGTATGTGTGTGTGTGTCAGCCATGGGGTGTGTGTGTGTGTGTCAGCCATGTGGTGTGTGTGTGTTTGTGTCAGTTTTGAGGGGGGTGTGTGTCAGCGAAAGGGTGTGTGTGTGTATTTGTGTCTGTGTCAGCTTTGGGACAAAGGTTTGTGTGTGTTTGTGTATGTCAGCCATGGGGGGTGTGTGTGTCAGCTTTGAGCGGCGTGTTTGTGTTGGCCAAAGGGTATGTGTGTGGCTTTGGGGGAGGGGGCTGTCAGCCATAGGGGTTACAGTAGGTGTGTGTGTATGCCACAGGGGCTGTTTGAGGGAGTGTGTGTCAGCTTTAGATGTGTGTGTGTGTGTGTGTGTGTGTCTGCTTTGGGGGTGGGTAGGTGTGTGTGTCTGTCACCTGCAAGGTGTGCCTCACGGTGCTTCTTCCTCATACCCAGGAGAAGCTCCTTGCCCTGAAGATGCAGTGCAGTCAGATTACCCAGCAAGCTCAGCGAGAGAGGGAGAGCTTTCTGAAGGAAAGGGGCAACCTGCTGTCTATGCTGCAGAGGGTAAGAGGTCATCATGCAGGCACATGCGCAGCCACAGGCGACACAGGCAGTGTGGCTCATAGCGCCCCCTGTTGGTTGCAGGAGAAGGAGAAGCTGGAAGCTCTGGAGAGGGAGTATGCAGGTCTGATGGGAGGAAGGAGGATCTCCCTCCACACCTTCCCCACCAAAGAGGTATGATGCTGTCAGCGGGCAGGCAGCAGGGTGAGGGAGAGAGGGGGCTGGTGAAGGAGGGGTAATTGCACAATAACTTTGTCAGTGTATTTCTCCTGAAAATTCATATTAAAATCTATTGTGCCATTAGTTTGATTTTTTTTTTTTTTCCGACACGCTCTGCAGTCTTTCATAAGTATGCGTTTGATGAAAGTTTCTGCTATCGCACAAAGCTTATGTAGCAGGTAGAAAGGCTCAGGAGACCCCCCCGGGCAGGTGTCATAAGGAAACACAAAAGGGGAACCTCATATACAACAAGGGGCTGTCTACATTTTGGAAGGCACTGTCTTTAAGCTGGTTGTGACCCAACATTCAGCTGGGGAATGCAAACGAATGCTGTTTGCGTGCCCCGTGTTTCTTCCATTCCTCCCCAGGCCTTTTCCTGGCATGGGTTTTAAGCCTTGTAGCTTGCTACACCTCCCCTGGTTGGGGCGATGTTCACCAGCTGGGATCAGTTAGTACCCTTTGAGGCCGACAGTGAGAAAATCATATTCACCACTGGCCCCCTGGTGGTAGGAGGTGGGTTTGCAGTCACTGTTGTGTCACCCAGGAGGCACTCTGGATGAGGACGAGGAAGGGTGCTTTTGGAGTTGAGTAGGCCAGTTATAGGTCCATTGTTGATGTGCTTATTGATGACTGGAATGATCTCAGTCCTCTCCCACATCTCCCTGATGCATTCCACTATTATGCGGTATGAGGAGGGATATTGCTCCCAGTCTTAGCCACATTGAGTAGGCCTTGGGTTGGTTTCTATAGTGGAGTTCAATTGGTGTTAAACTTGTGGAGGTCTGAGAAATGTCATGAACTGCAAAGGTGGACTTAGGGCCATACCCTGTCCCGTTTTCAGCCTTTCTGGTCAATGACAGGTTGGAACATCTGTTTGAGTCTGTTTAAGACATTCAACCATGCTGCCTGTCTGGGGGTTGGTAAACTCCAATATACTTGTGGCCCCATACAGAGCATGGATTAAACCAATGTAAGGGTCAACCTAAGGGCACCTCAATGATGGAGTGATACTAAAGGGCTCAGTGGTGTTAGACCGGGAGCTGCTTGTTGGCCCACAGGACACTAGCAGCAGAAATTCTTGACAGCAGTAATCATTCCTGGGCAATAGAAATGGTTCCAGATCTGTTACTCTGTCACTGGCTCTCAGATGCCAGCCCTGGGGTAGGAGTGGCCCAGCTCCATAATCATGTCCACCTGGCTCCACATTACCACTAACAGGTTCTTCCTTCATCAGGCTGGAGGGCAGAGTAGTACAGGGTACATGCAAGGGAAGGGGGGTAGGCCTGGCCGGGCCCGGATGAGGCATGAGGGACAGCCTAGGGAAATGGTGCTTGCAAAGTCCAGAACAGCCATCACCCTGTGACCCTGCACCCAAACCTGACAAACAAGGGGCTGAACAAGTTTGCCACAGTGGATCCCACAGCTAGCTAGCCAGACTTTGGGCCCTGTGCCTGTTCTGGGGTTTGTGGAACTCCTTCTCTGGGTAAGAACTGGATTGGGCTTCCCAGGACTTCTCTGGAAGGTCACACTAGGGTTCTTTCCGAATCAGAGGGCTTGCCTGACTATCTGCTTGGCCCTTTAGGAGTGTGATTGTGGTGAAGGCTTGGTCTAGGGGTTGTCAGCCAGACACACAATCTGCTATGCATCCTGGGAAAGGGACTGCAAAAAGAGATCCGGGGTCACCTTCTTGACTATTTGCTGTGGGGTGCGGTCCTCTGGTTAGTGCCAGCATTGGTTGCATCAACTGTTGCATCTGGCAGTAGGCAGTAAGTGATTCTAGCTACAGAACTGAACTTCCACAGCCACAATGCGCAAGAGACCCATACGGGCCACAATCTCTGCCTTCAAGGCCTCAAGATGCTCAGAAGTTTTCTTATGTAGTAAGTGATGCACAGCGTGAGTCTCCTCTATGAAGTTGGGTGCCAGGATACAGGCCCATTCTTGATGTGGCCACCATTCTCTTCTAGCAGTGTGCTTGAATACCATGAAATCAGCATTGAGGTCATTCTCAGCAGTGAGCTTGGTCAGGTACCAGTGGGCAGCAGGTCCCTTAGCTTATCTCCAGCAATCCCCTACTGCCTGCATTCTCCACCAACTTTACCTGAGCTGTCCATGTCTATGTATCAAACAATCTATGTACCACACACCAAAACGTATGCGATTCCTGTATATTTGTATTTATGCTATTTTGGGAGCAACTACAATTATATTTGGGCTATCTGTGTTCCACGTTTCATCACTCAGAGCCAATGGAAACGGGCCGGGGGGGCACCCAGGTAGCCAGTTCAATTTCAGGAGAGAACAGTGACACCCTGCCCCCATCCCCCATTGGCCCCTACATTGTACTGGAAGTCATGTGAGCCGCTGTCTTCATGTTTCATAACAGCTTGTCCGGCCACTGGACGAGAGCAAGAGGGCAGGGAAGGAGGCGGGCTCACAGCTGACTGACAGGCTGTCACGTAAAAAGAGCCAATCCGTCACATCACCAGCATTCAGCAGTGTTACATTGGGTCGAGGAATGACCCCTAAGGTGCGTCTACGTGTGTCTCTCTCTTTCTGCCTGTAGCCAGGGTACCTGTCTTACTTTTTCCTCCATACAGGCCCACCTTCCCCTGGTCCAAAGTGCCAGCTGTGGCAGTGTCCTCCCTCGCTGCCTGGAGGCCAGACCGCTGCCAAAGGGTCAGTGTGTCTCTGTCTCTGTCTGTGCGTGCCTGTCCCTGAATGTTGCAGCAAGGATTCAGATCAGGAGGACAGGAGTACCTGGAACCAGTCTAGTGTTAGGATTGGTCTTTGGTTTAGAGGTTATAGCCTATGGGATTAGGGTTAGAGTTTGGGTTAGGGTTTGGGCATACTTAGGGTTATGGGTACCACCTGTAGGGTTAGGGTTAGGGGTACTGCCTGTGGGGTTAATATTATGGGTACTGGCTATAGGGTGAGGGGATCTGCCTATAGGGTTAGTATTGGGTGGTACTCCCTGTAGGTTTAGGGCAGGGTTCCCCAACTCCGGTCCTGGAGGGCCAGTCTGCAACACAGTTTGCAGATTTCCCTGCTCAAACACACCTTATTCAGCTCACCAAGCAATCACAAGGTTTAGTAGATGTGTTTGAACAGGGAAATCTGCAAACTGTCACAGACTGGCCCTCCAGGACTGGAGTTGGGGAACCCTGGTTTAGGGGTTCTGCCTGTTGAGTTGGTGTTGGGGGTACTGCCTGTAGGGTTAGTTATGGTGTTTCCTCCTTTCCTCCAGGTAGTGCCTTCCACCTGGGGGGCACTGATGAGAGGCGGGTGAGAGCTGGTTCTCACTCGAGCGTCCAGCTGCATACCTCCCTCTGTGGGGACAACGGCAACGCCATGGACAGCGTCAGCATTCAGAGCTCTGACAGTATGGAGACCAGCATCTCTGCCTGCTCGCCTGACAATATCTCCAGGTGAAGGTGGAGGCAGTGTTGGCCAGTATGTGAATCATGGTTGTGTTACGATTGACCGTTTGGTGAATGACGTGGATGAGTTGGAGTGATGCCGGACGTGTTGGGGGCGGGGTGGGGCTTATGTTCATGTTGTGTGTGAAGTCAAACCCTGCTTTGAAGCCAGGATCACTCAGTAATGTGTGTACTGCAGCAATCCCTCCATCCCCAACTGTCTCCCCTCCTCCATACCTTCTCATCTCTCCTACATCATCCTTGATTCCTGGTTCCTTTCTCGGCCGGTCCGCACAGTGCCAGCACTGCCAACGCTGCCAAACTGGAGGAGATGGAGCGACTGTTGAGGGAGGCTCAGGCTGAGAAGATCCGGCTTTTGGAGAACCGGGTACTGACGCCGAATCTTGTGGGCTCACATGGCTCTGCGTGCTACAGGTGCATGTCTGTGAACGTCTATTTGCGCCACTGCAGGAGCGTGAGATGGAGGCACGCCGGCAGGCCCTAGAAGAGGAGAGGAGGCGCAGGGAGGAACTGGAGAAGCGGTTAGAAGAGGAGACCAACAGGAGGCAGAAGCTGATTGAGCGAGAAGTGAAGCTAAGGGAGCGACAGAGGGAACAGGTCCACACAGACGCTCTCGCGTCAACTCATTTACCCATCTTCATGGCGTGTCCTTAACTGGAGTATCACAATATCTGCTCTTATGGTAACAGGTCTTCCACTCATAACCCCACCCTCTGTCACACAGTCCCGCCCCCTGACCCGCTACCTTCCAGTGAGGAGAGATGATTTTGACCTCCGTGGCCACATTGAGGTGGCTGGCCACCATGTGGATACCTGCTACCATGTGTCACTGACGGAGAAGACCTGCAGGGGCTTCCTGGTCAAGATGGGTGGAAAGATCAAGACCTGGAAGAAGCGATGGTTTGTCTTCGACCGTAACCGGCGCACGCTATCCTACTATGCCGGTGAGTGACCCCTCTACAACTCACAGACAAACAGATTTATATACATGTTTAATTCCTGTTATACATTTTTGTTCCTTAAAAAGATCGTTGTAGGACATTCAGACAGTATCGCTGCAAAATGAACATTTGGCTGCATGGCCACTAGATGGCAGTAAGGAGTCATCAATCTTACAAAGAAATCACTGATGCAATGCTTATGTCCCTGTAGCAGAAATAGAGGGCAGTTAAATAATCAAGGGTATCTCTGGAGTACAGATGTCTGTATCACATAAACAAACCTGAAATCAGACTAGCGGGAAGGTGAGGATTCACAAGCTGTTGAGGGCCTACGTCGTCATGCTAGTTAGACATGAGCGGTTGTTATTTTGGTCACATGTCTCCTGTCTCTTTTGGGTCCAGATAAGCATGAGGTCCAACTAAAGGGAGTCATATACTTCCAGGCCATTGAAGAAGTCTATTATGATCACTTAAAGAATGCACACAAGGTGAGTCATGGCAAGGGTGTACATTTGGATATGGATGGTAGGGATGTGTCCCTACCAATATTTTGGCAGTACCGTGTGTGTTTAACTCATTTGGTCCCTGTCAATGTTGAAACCTAACCTATGCTCTTGAGACATGGAGTCTACAGACATGTAGATGCATAGTACTGTTTGTGATGTGACATACGTCACACACACGTGAGCTGTTTTGTCCTTCACAGAGCCCCAACGCCTCACTGACGTTCAGCGTGAAGACTCACGACCGTGTGTACTACATGGTGGCGCCATCGCCGGAGGCCATGCGCATCTGGATGGACGTGATCGTCACGGGTGCTGAGGGTTATGCCCACTTCATGGTTTAAATGCATGGTCCAGAAACCTCTTAGTGCCTTATTACCCATTCTGGACCATTTCTTCTGTTTATCCTCCCTTCTTGATGGACTGAGGGTGGCACTTACCCCCTAGCTGCCATGTACCCTAGCCTTAAAACAAGGTACTGCAATAACAGACAGAGATCAAAGGTCATTTCAGGGCTGACACTAATTGCGTGACCTTTTAACTTCTCAGGGCACGTAGAGAGTCTGTAACGATGCTGAAGCTCTGTGCTGTTTGCCATCTTTTTGGTGCCAAAGAATCTGTACTTTTATTTCTGTTTTTATTACCTTTGGCCTTTCCCTGTGTGTGTACGTGTGTGTACGTGTGTGTACGTGTGTGTACGTGTGTGTACGTGTGTGTGTGTCCTTAACTGAAATTATCCACTTGGACCTATTAATGGGGCTTGGTAGCTGTTCAGTGGAAAATTTCTGCTGTTTACTCAATAGGGGACAGTCTTACCACTCGCTACCCCAGAATGTTACCAGAATCTGGCCACCTAAAGTGCCCTGTCTACCCACCCCCCCACCCCTACTCTGGCGTCCGAACTGGCCCCTGGTCTGTTCCGAGCCACTGTTTGTGTTTCCAGGCCTGTTCACTGTCAGAACACCCCCATACTGTGTTTTTACTCTGTGGCACAATGTGTCTTGCCTTGGGTGCTGTGCTTCCCCCCCCCCATTCCCAGATGGTACTAAAAAGCAAGGGGTCGTGATGGTTATGTTATCAATGATGGTGTAGAGAGCCTTTGTTTTCTCTGGGTTGAGGATAAGCGATCCAGTTCCCTGTCCCATAGTACTCCTCCTTAGCTTTATATTTTAATTCATATTTTAATCTGTAGTATTTTTTTATTATACATCTTGCATGTTTCTTTGTTTTTCTATCCAGAAATAAACCCCAAGCTCAGAGTGCTTTGTCTGTTTCCGTGACGACGCCTCATATCACATGGGTGTGGTCTGCAGCTGGAAGAGGATACTCTCCGGCTCTCGCTGGCCGGGGAGCTGCTCGCCTGCTCACTTCTGTCTGCATTTTCCAGCTCCCTTCCCTCCCCCCTCTCCTTCCCTGGCTGCTCTCCTCCTCTCCCCCCTCTCCTTCCCTGGCTGCTCTCCCCCTCTCCTTCCCTCCCTCCTCTCCATCCCCGCTTTCCCTCTCTTTGCTGTTCTCTCCCTCATTCCCACCCCCCTCCCCCCTGTTTCTCCCCCCGTCACAGTGGGAGATCATGACTATGTTTGTGTCTCAGCATACGCTTCGTGAGGAACTGTGCAGCATCACTGGAGCATCCGGTGTTGTGTGACCTCACCAGGCGCCAATAGGATTCTGCGTCCTCATTAATGGGGGCAGTCGGCATAACAATGGGCACCCAAATAGCTGCTGATGTGGATTTCTCTGCCATGTTGTGATAAGCATCACTGCCATTTCCCCAAACGTGTATGTCAGCTGGCTGTAGCGAGGCTACAGACTGAGAAGCTATTGTGAACGTCCTGCCATAGTGAGAGTCCATGTCTGCATCTGAACGTGTGTGCAAGTGATTCTGCAAACACACTGGGTCTCCACTCTCCCAGTCGCAGCTTTTTATTGGCTGTCCTACTAAGGTTGCCATGGAGACAGTGCCAGGGGCATGGATTTTAGTGGAGCATGTCCTCCTGCTGCTAGTCTGTTGTGGGAATCACAGCCCCCAGTTGGGCTCATGACTCGTGACCTCTAACATGGGGATGGGTAACCACAGCGTCCAGGCTGGTTACTGCGTGACTGCAGCAGTTGGGATGGTCACTGCGTGCCCACGGCAGTAGCCGGGCTGGTCACTGCATACCCACGGCAGTAGCAGGGCTGGTGATTGCGTGCCCGCAGCAGTAGCGGGGCTGGTCGCTGCATATCCACGGCAGTAGCGGGGCTGGTGACTGGGTGCCTGCGGCAGTAGCGGGGCTGGTGACTATGTGCCCGCGGCAGTAGCGGGGCTGGTGACTATGTGCCCGCGGCAGTAGCGGGGCTGGTGACTATGTGCCCGCGGCAGTAGCGGGGCTGGTGACTGCGTGCCTGCTACACCGTGGCAGTGCATGGCGCTCTGCATGTTAGGACTGCCTGTGTTCGGACGGTCACTGGTTCAAATCTCAAGACTGCCAGAGTGCTGTCACCCTTGAGTCTCTGAGCAAGGTCCTTAACCCCAATGTCTCCAGGGACACAGTCTGACCCCGGTCTCTGTTCCTCACTTTGTCGCTTTGGAGAAAAGCATCTGCTAAATAAATGTAATCACTCTGTCTGGTGATTACATTGCCATGAGATGAGGTGATGTCACTCTGATTGCATTACTTTGATTACTGTCAAATAAGATTATGTTCCTCTAGAGATACTGTAACTGAGACTGGAGTTCATGTCCTTTTAAACCAGGATGAGGTATCTTAGAATACATGTTAGGTCCTTGTACACTGGGATTAGGTAACACAGAAAAGAGTTTAGCTCGACATGGAAATGGACTGGGGAACTTGGAGCAGAGTAATGCAAACATACATTAAGATGCTCCAATATACAGTCAAAATACTGGGTACACCTACTTGAATCTATAATATCTATGCTTTAAACTACATATACCTAACATTTAACGAGATTGTAAACTGGTCTTATGGATAACAAATCAAAGTATGAAATACCTGGCTTCAACCTCTATGTAGTTTCAAGATCCAGGCATATGTACTACAAGCATGGTTCTCACTGTCAGACATGGAGGAGGCAGTCATAGTCTGGGGTTGTTTTCCTGGAAAATCATATTTCAAAGGCATAACAAGCCATCAGGATTACAACGGATTATCATGCTGAATATGGACTACGTAATGACAAAAGACACATTCGTAAGTGTGCAAGAAATATCTGGCCAAAAAGAACAAAACGAAAGTGAATATCTATGATGATCTAGCCTGCCTGGTCTCAAAACATCAATTCCACGCAACATTTAAGAGAGGAGTCGGACAGCGGTGCTGTGTTTTTAAAAAATAATAATAAATAAAAAATTCGGATCGATTCATAAAGTCCTGAGATTATAATATATGCCTTTTACAGTCTATAGCCTTTTCCCGTGGATATGTGAAGGTTTAACCCCAGGGGGCAGCGTGTGGCTCAGTGGGCTAAGCCTCTGTGTTCGGCATGTCTGTAGGCCCATGACCCCCCAGCTCCCTGGCCGCAGCAAGAGGTGGCTGCCCTTCACAGCCAAACGTATGCTTATGGACAGCAAGGTTGGGGGAGGTGAAAAGAGAATTTCCCCACGGGGATCAATAAAAACGTATCAAGTATTAGTCTCACATGGCCAGCCTCGCACAACGAGACCTGCCAGATAAAAACAGATAGAAACATCATGGCAGCTGCTCCACTGAAGGTACCATCACGCCTAAAGATGTCTGGATGTATTTTGGATTTCAGAGGTATGAAGACGGTGAAGAGCTGGAAAAAATCTAAACATGCAAAATGTAAGTGAAATACTGAGAGAGCAGAAATCTCTGAAACCATTTAACGAAACATCATCCAGATGTGCAATCTGCAAAAAAGCCTTACTGGTCATGTTGAAAGTTCATTCATTAATGCAACTGTACATATTAATATTTTTAATAATGCTTCAGGTTAGAGGGCTCCTTGTAGAACTCACAGCACAATTTCTTTGAGAATCTCTTTCCAACTCTATCAAAACTGGTATTGTAATTGAAATATCCCTTTTCAAATAGACTTGGAATCAAATCATGACCATGTGGATCTGTATTGAATTGCTTCAGGAAATACCCAGCCCTACTGGATGGAAAAGCAAAGCAAACAACCAACAAACTGCTCCTCCTCTCTGAAGAGGATCTGGGATGACATGTCTGGTGATCCCACCTTGGGTTTTTTGAAGTGGTCATCATGGCAAATTGAATCCATCTATGGACAATTTCTTTAACAGTTCTTTGCTACTTTTTCAGTTTTTTTTATAATGTAAAAAAAAAAAACATTTGTTTATAGCAAGTGTACTTAAACTTTTGACTGGTGCTGAATATGTGGTATAATCCATAACCTTAAGCATTTACATGCCAAAGTACCAGTATATGTGCTTATCTGTGTTTACCTCTCACCTTATCAATCAGTTCCTCCCCTTCAGATCCCATTCCTTTGCATGTCTGGCTTTGCTGAGCCGCTTGGTGACTGCTGTAAGATGCGCATAGACGTCTGCCTTTTCATATATCCTATCTCTGAAGGGTCATGTGATTTGGGCCATCCAATCAGGCAGCGCCTTTTTAATGGTCAGTGTGAGCGTGTACTAGGCCAGCCGTGGTGCTGACTGGCGCAAATCTGAATGAAGCTGCTGAAGATGGCAAACTGACCTCCTTGATTGACTCCGTCCATCAGCTACACAAACCTAGCTGCCTCTCAGACTGAAAAATATTTCCTGCCTTCTCCATGTCTGACAAAAACACACAGAGCATAAGTCTTGCTAGAATTGTTAATTTACCTGCAGCTGTTATCTGTTATGGCATCTCAGGGGTGCTGCACTGATGTTTTCTTAAACGCTGAAGATCTCTGCCATCCCCCTCGCCCTGGGACCTGGGATCTCTCCCATCCCCCTCGCCCTGGGACCTGGGATCTCTCCTGTACCCCTCGCCCTGGGACCTGGGATCTCTGCTGTCTCCCTCACCCTAGTATATGGAATCTCGGCCGGAATCTTCCCCCTCGCCCTGGGACCCAGGATCTCTGCTGCCCCCCTCGCCCTGGGACCCAGGATCTCTGCTGCCCCCCTCGCCCTGGGACCCGGGATCTTTGCTGCCCCCCTCGCCCTGGGACCCGGGATCTCTGCTGCCCCCCTCGCCCTGGGACCCGGGTTCACTCCAGTCCTCCTCACCCTGGGACCTTGGATTTCTGCTATCCTCCTTGCTTTGACACTTTTGCGCTTCTTCTCTGTAAAGTAGACTCCTCCATTTCCCACAATCCCCCCAACTTTTTGCAGTCTCTTCCTGTAGCATGTGCACACTAAAAGAGCGAGTCAGTCAGAGTCGCAGATACTGTCACACACGTGCATGCACGCAAATTCACACGATCGAGGGAGGACCGCGGGTTTGCTGAAACTATGCAGCTCTGACCATAAAAAGCGGTAGTCTGTCTGTGAGTCACACAAACCAGCATTTATTCATTAAATAGGAAATAGAACACCATTTACAGCAACAAAAATAATCCTGGTCCAAGTGAATATATACACAGTGGGAAACCCATGTGTTGTGAACACTGGAGGCCCCGGCAAAGCCCATGTCTGTCTCACTGCGACTCACCGTCCCAAAGGAGGTTCTGTAGTCCGGGGCAGGCGTGCATTGTACAAAGAGTACCAAAGGGTAAGAAGCTACTCTTTCCTTAAAAAGCTTGCTTTACTGCAGGGCTGCAGTCCATTCCCAGATAGAGGGTTCTCCTGATGACGGACCTCGGGCCTAGGCAGAATGACCTGCCACCACCCTGACTAGCCTCTCTGCCTCCCAGCTACACCGCTCCTGGGTTCTGAAGGTCTGGTGTTGTCCAGCCTACGTAGCGCATGTGCATGATGCTCGCAGTCATCTTGTGCTTCGGGGTCTGTGTTTTTGTTGTTTATTGCATCAGTCCGTGGCTCTGCATCACTGAGGCAGCGTGGGGGGGTAGGGGGGGCTGTATTCCTGATAGACACATGGCGCCCACACGTAGATGTCTGAAAGTGGGTAAACATCCTGAAAGAAAAAATCCTCTGGAAAGAATCATGCCTGTCGTCCATCTTGCAGTTACACCAGCAAGGTTGTCATCATCCACCGTACACAAACGGCTGGGCATCCAGATCGGGTGCTTTATTTCCGGGACAGATCCTGGGGGGCCTGGCGGGAAGCGACAGGAACCTTATTTCCAGCACGGCGGACAGGTACCTTTGATACAGGGATCTTTGTCCGGGGGCCCTCAGCCTTTGTCGGTGGTGGGCATGACTGCAGAGGCGCCCCCTGGCGGGCAGAAAGTGCCAATGGAGTCTGCTTCACAGGAATCTTGGTGCCACGGCTGGCGGACTTGATGCCACGCTTCTCTGGTTTCTCCTCAGGCTCTGTGCTCAAGTCATCCTGCAGGGCCACAAGGCCACCAAACTCTTCCCCTTGGCAAGGCGTGGCAGCGGGTGTGGCATTAGGTGTGGTGTTGGATGAGGCAGTGAGGACGTCTATGTCCCATTTGCCTTCCTCAGGCGTAACATCATGGGATGGTTTCCCTGCACGACTGCTGCCGCTCACAGGAATCTTACTTACTTGAGGCCTCTTCTCTGGATATAGGAAAGAGCTTGCATCGACAGGCGGGGTTTGGGGAGGGTGGAGAGATTGGCCATTCCTCTCGAGATCCAGCATGGTGGGACCTGCCTGTCCATCACCCTCATCAAGGTGGAACTGGACCACATCACCAAAAGCTGTAGTATTATCCGGTCTAGTGGTCGGAGCAGGAACAGTATCTGGGGTATGTGTGATGGTATGGGTAGGAGCTGGGGTGGGCATAATAACAGGGGTAGAGGTTGGTGCAGGATAAGGAACAGGCTTTGTTGTAAAAGTAGAGATCAGAATTGGAGCAGGACCAGATGCAGGAGCAAATGGGATGCTATGGGCTGCAGATGGTGTAGGTTTTGAGGCTGGGGTAGGAGCTGGGGCAGATTTAGGGTGGGCTCAAAGAAAATGCTTTGAGATTAGATGCTTTGTTGTGTTCTGTGGTTTCAAAACCATGAAATCCTGTTTTTT
>JAODKN010000048.1:6515154-6525529 GCA_026774425.1 Petrocephalus zakoni | reverse complement strand
TGTTAGTGTAGTGCAAGCTAAAACCTTGGGTTCCTTTAAATCAGAGCTAGATAAAATTTTAACAACTCTGAGCTATTGGTTGAGTTCTCCCCAAACAAGCTTGATGGGCCGATTTGGCCTTCTCTCGTTTGTATAGTTCTTATGTTCTTATGTTCTTATGTCTAATATTGTGCCCTGGAGGCCAGTGCTAGCCAAATGCTCAGTAAGTATGCTATGGTCAATTATAGCGATTTTAGGTTTCTAGGGAAGCATTATTTTTCTCTTCATTAATTGGCTAAAGCTTAACCACAGCCTTTAGATGTCAGCACTTTCAATTTCCCTGTTTGGTTACTATGTCACCAGGTGTCTCAAAATATTGATCATCCACATTTGTTTCGGAGGCTTGTTCCTTAGATGTGGCTTTCCTTGTCTGCAACAGCATTAGGTTTGTGTTGAGCTCACCAAAAGGTCATGAAAAAACATGCCGATGACATTTAGAAACGGTATCTGAAAATATAGAAACAGAAGAGCTGAATTAGCTTGTCACGTATGCATTAGCAGTTATTATTAGCAGTTATTAGCAGTTATTAGCAGTTATTATTATTAATGTCCACAAAAACTGAAGAGTTTTGAAAAGTGACTTTAGGGTGCAGATATTCTTGTTATCAGATACACATTATGTTATCAGAGACACTGCAGTTAACGTT
Source organism: Petrocephalus zakoni (assembly GCA_026774425.1). NCBI lineage: Eukaryota > Metazoa > Chordata > Actinopteri > Osteoglossiformes > Mormyridae > Petrocephalus > Petrocephalus zakoni. The sequence goes on along the minus strand of JAODKN010000048.1, from coordinate 6,524,843 downwards.
CTGTGGCCAGAGTACCATGTAAAGCTGACTGGCATGTACAGTATGCGTGTTTGTATGTGTGTCTCTAGCAGCCATCGTAATGTTGTGTTGTGTTAGGTTGTGGATAAGCTAAACTTAAGTAATAGGTCTTCAGTCGAGATTTAAAGACCACCAGCTGTCACTTTAGTAATATAATAATATAATTTAGGAACAATAAAGAGACCTGCATTCTGTATTGTAAGTGTATGATGATACTGCTAGGTACGCAGGTGCTAGACCTTTTAGCGCCTTGTATCCAAGTAGGAGAACTTCCTGAACCTTACAAGAAGCCAGTGCAGGGAACTAAGAGCAAACTGATCAAACTTCCTGCTCCTGGTGACAATTCGAGGTGCTGCATTTTGAATACGTTGCAAGGTATTTATTGTACGGTGTGTGCTCCCAGATAACAGAGCATTACAGTACTCTAACCTACTATATACAAAGGCATGTATCAATTTCTCTGTGTCTTGAATATTAAGGAATCGTCACAGTTTGGTTGCATAGCTGTAGGAATCACACCTTTGACATGCAATTTAAGTGAGAGGCTTGTATTACGGGCACCTCACCAATCTGAGGATCCCTCAACGAAACTTGTGGCTGGATCCAAGGAGACGCGCCCTGTTAGGCTCAGGGAAAATTGAGGGAAAAGTTCTGCCCTTTGGAGTGGAGTGCATAGATTATAGCATTCTTATAGCATAGCCTTCCAAACAACAGAACCTTGGTTTTATGAGCATTTAGTGATAAAACGTTTTCAACCATCAAGGTCTTTACTTCGTTGAAGCAACTGGCTAATGTCATAATCGATGAGGTGTCATCAGGTGTAGCTGAAATATATATTTGGGTGTCGTTGGCAGCAAGTGATAACTAACATTATGTTTATGTGTGTGAGAGCGTCATTCTTTGGCTTCCAGGTCTCCCGGGTGCAGTTTCACAGTTTGGCCACTCAAATGTACTTTCTTTGTCTCCAGTTTGGGCAACACCAGGCACAAGATAAAGTGCAAAGACGTCCTGCACTAATCTGCTGATTCACAAACACTTATGCAAGTGAGTGGAGCAGAGCCCGGCTGACTTGGTAACTCGCCGCAGCTTCTCCTTTCACTGTGCACCTTTTATCTCAGCCAATGGCTCTCAAGTTCCCCTCTTCAAATACTTTTTTCTTTTATTATGTCTCATAACAGAACAGCAGCAGAAATTTATTTAACAAATATTTTGACATGGGACATCTGCCAGTCTCTTCCTGTCTCTGTCTTACTTCCAGGCAGGTACTATAGTCTGTTCATGGATGGTATAACTATCGCTCTCTCTGTCTGTCTGTCTCTTCCAGGCTGTTACAACAGGACATAAATTTCTTGCAAACTTCTTTTACTTCATAGGCAGATGTACTGTATGATGCCAGTGATGCTTTCCTATGCTGTTCTGGATTGCCAGGAGGTTCGGTACTGTCTGCCTTTTGAAGGTCTGTGTATAGGAGCTGTGCCATCTGTGTATGGCCTTATTTGTCACTTATTTGTCGCCTTACTATAGGTGTGGAGAATCAGGAAGGAAGAGACCTCCAGTGACACCCTGAACAAATCATCTTACTCAAACATTACTCAGAACACTCTGCAAGACAAAAATCTTGCACATTGAACAGACTGTGATGATTATCTTCAAAGAAACCAAGTTAAAGGCTTTTTGCATTAAACCAGGCTTTCAAGCAGACAGGAAAAATAACAGAGCCTCGCCAGAAGACTGTTTGTTCAGCCAAATCTGAAAACCCATCACTGTTTGCTGAGCTCTGTATTCTAAACTCACTTACACACACAGACTGGGGAGCCTATGTGTGTAATGTTTTAGATCTGAAACAACTCAGCAAATGGTCATAATCTGGTCTTTGTAGGTTCATATAGTCGTATTAGATTCTTGCTTTGTTGGAAGATGTTGCTCCAAAAATTTATACACTTGTACCTGGGCATTCATCGGCAGCCCAGCCTACCTGCACTTGCCTAACTGACTCTTTGACAGCATGTGTGTCTGTAATGTACTATTTGCCTCGCTTGTACGTCACTTTGGACAATAGTTTCTGCTCAATAAAAATTTATGTAAATAAATTATACTACCCATGTCTCCCCCTGGTGTTCATATATGGGCATTGCGGTCTGGCCAGTTGGGCTACTTTAAATGTAAGACTGTTATGAAAACTATTTTTTGATAATGAATCCGCAATGGAGGGTATAGTTTCATTTTAGCTGTGTTTTTTTTGCAGTATGCCCTTATCTCTCTATCTCCACCTCCTCCACCCAGTCACGGGTCCAGACATGCTATGTCTTTTGTTGGCTTCTTGCATAACTGAGCTGCCATTCCTCCCCAACACCCTGAGCCCTGCCTGCACATGTAGGTGTTCCTCGCAGCCTTGCAGAGCCTCCATGCCTCCAGCAAGACACATGAAGGTGTAGCAGCCCTGACTTCATCATGCCCCTGCCCAGCCTCTGTGTGGCTCCCTGTCTGGTTCCCTGTGATCCTTTACTGAGTAAGAAGTGTGCAGATGGATGGGTGACAGATTCCTGAAGAAAATCTACTCAGTGCATCATGGAGTAACACAGCAGTGCATTCTGGGACACAACTTTCTTTTTGGTGAATACAATATTGTATATTATATAATTTACTGGAGATAACCAAATTACTAGACACTGAAGGCAGAATTCCCTTTTAAACCTCAGGTTGTGTATGTTTCTCAAAATCTGAAATCAAAATTGTGAGCGACAGGTCTTACATTTTATTATATCTCATTATCTTACTATGTGCTGGAAAACAGGACATTCCACAGAATGTGCTATGGGAACCTTTCTGCAAACACAAATACATAAATATACACACACGTATGATGAGGGCATTTGGTGCCCCTCCCCTCCCCTTTCAATTTTTTTTTTCAGGTCGCCTATGAGCTTTGAGTCATTCAGGGTGCTTTTACGGTGAGCAAAGGCGATATTACTGAAATGGAGCAGACACATCAGAGACAGCAAAACCTGGACGGAAAAGTTATCTCGAATAGGTTAGTACAACTGGAAAAGTGCACCTGTCTTTGTAGGATATTCAGGAGGTAGGGATTTACTGGATTGTATATAAATATCCCCTGTAGGTATTTATGGAAGCTGTATCGGTATTACTGATGCGAGTGAAATTTATGAATGAGTGTAGTCACCAAATCCACAGGTTCTGTTTATGAGGGACGTCGGGAGGCAGTGAAACTCTGACGGACACCAGGTGGCTTCCCTTCACTGCTTTGCACCTAAATGCAGTAACATCATGTAGATTTTCTCCATGTTTGGGCAGAAATCAGGAGAAAATGAGCTATGAGGTGGGGTGCGTTGCTCCTAGATGTCAGTGCTGCCACACAGTTCCTTGTCTGCTGATGATCTCATTCAGAATGACATCTGCGGGTGGCTCCTCCAGTGCAGTGGCGCTCCTGTCTTCACAGGGGTTTTCTGCAAGGCAAGACACAGAGTCAGAGAGTAGGACGTCGACACAGAGAGGAAACCTGAACTGCAGGCCAATTTCCCTCAGCCAAAACTAATCTAAAAGACAGCTAGGTAACTAGCCTAGGTAGCTAGGCTAGCAGCTAACAACTGAATGTCTTGAGTGCAGTGGAACGAAAACTATAAAATATTTTATATCCATATAAAATTTGTAAAAAATGTCAGTTAATATGCACTGATAGGAGCACCTTAGGAAATGTTTCTGCAACCATACATATTGGTTTAGTGAAAATCCTAATGATAGAGATCTTAATTGCGGTCCAAATGAAGATGACAGGTTCACCCACCGATGCCGTTCACTGGCTCTGCGGGTTCACTGGACAGGAAGGATGTGCTGGAGGTGTTGTTGGACTGAGTCGAGTTGGACAAGCGGGAAGAGGCTGCGAGGATCCTGGAGCGGTTCTTTGCCAGGTTCTGTGTAGCTGTGCGGCTCCACTCTAGAAGGTAGGAGAGCAGAAGAAATGAAGCTTGGCCTCTCAGAGCACATCTGTGTTCACTGTGTGCTTTTATATGATTTATAAATGCTTCTTCCTATTACTGAATAATCAGGGGATTTTTAAAACTTATTCATTTTAGTTGAGCAGTTTGGACTCCTATGACTGGTTTCCACCAACGCCGTGCCGGAGCTGGCGCCAGAATCTTGCCAATCCAGGCTCGGTTTCGTTTTATACTTGCATTTTGTATCTGTGTAAATTTCCTTCTTATGGTTTTTTGGCGGGGGTGCCAGATACCTGCTGGCCGGGCTTCCAATTGTCCAGCAGCAATTTTACAGAAAAGCAAAAGTCCACAGTCGTTTATAATAAGAAGACTTGGCAACTCTGCATGTCTTGTGCTACTCCTAGGGTACGCAGTGTGCGTATTTGGCATACTGCTGGGGGCAACACTGACAAAGACAATGGCTACACACAGAGAGCCCTGGTTTGTGCATAGCTAGGTCTACTAGATGCTATCCAGGCTCATAGTGGGAATAATTTTCAGCCTATGCTGAAGACCAACCCATTGTCTTTGTTTTAGGGGAACTTTGATAAATGATGCCACAGTTCATGCTTTATTATGCAGATATATTCCAAGAACAATATAAATAATTAATATCATATTGAACTGTTCAAGCATTCTTTTTTCAGCTGCGCCCGGTCACTTTCTAACATCCATTGTTTGAGAAACTTTCAGTGTGTCGCAACAGCAAACGATTAGTTGATGATTTTGTTTCTAACCAGCATAACAGCCAAGTGGCCCACCGACTGGCCATTCTGGGCCCAGTGCTATCTGGCGGAGTTTGAATGAGGAAGACCACAAGGTTTTACCAGAGTTCTCTGCCAGTCTTAGTCTGCCACAGCACAGGTAGGTCCTCCACTGCTTACGGACATTTTCTTTAATGGCACAATGGAAAATAAAGATGAAGAACCCTGGGGGTAAAAACAACATAAATTCAAGTGTGCTGCTTCCAGCCGGTTCTTGATATGGTCAGGAAGAATGTGAGCTGAAATGTATTATAGACATTTACAGGGAGTTAGCTGGTGGTTTTGGAGTGATTGAGGTTAAATACCTCTCAAAAGAAGTGTCCGTACAGTTAGATTTAACAGTTAGGGTTAAGTACAGTTACACCTGTCACATGATGTTTTTAGTATGTGTAAAAAAGTAAATTTTTCTAAATGTGTCTGTAGCTACACTGTGTTTGTCTAGTTTGTGGTATGTAGCCTGAGGTTGTCTGGGCTTCTGTGGTCGTGTGTGGATTGGCTTGCCCGGGTGCGCTTGAGAACCTCACCCTGTAGAGAATTAAAAATGGAGAACAAGTACATGAAGGCCAGGTTCACGGGTCCCCAAGCGAAGAAGGCGAAGCCCCAGGTGAGGCCCAGCAGGACGGTGAGGCCGGCCACACTGCGGAGGTCCTGCAGCACGCTGCGGTGCTGCGAATTGTGGGGGTTCTGCCGCTTTATCCGGCACAACTGCACCAGCACCACCATGAACATGGCCAGGTTGATCAGGAACACCACGCAGAAGTAGGCGACGACGCCCACGAAGAAGACAATGGGGTCAGTCAGCCAGCAGCTGGATGGACATGGATAGATATCGGTCACTGGCCTGTTCACTGATCCTCTTATCTGAGTTTACAGTGTAAACACTACCTTGGAAAACCTTGCATGATTAGAGCTACTCCAAGCATTTCTTAAATTCCTTCTTTGTCTTTGAATTCCCATTGTCCTGTATAGGGTTGGGTACCGAGGTCAGTACTTTTAATGGTACCGACCAAATGATGTTGGTACTACCTGGCAGAGCCGGCCCAAGGCATAAGTGAACTAAGCGGCCGCTTGGGGCCCCCACGCCACCAGGAGACCCCCATGAGTGCTTGAAATGTCAAGATATCTTGATTTAGGTGGTGGGGGGGGGTCCAAATCAAATTCTGCTTAGGGCCCCATAAAGGCTCGGGCCAGCCCTCCTACCGGGTATCGCTTCATGTAAAAACAAACGGTGCCAAATTTCGGTACTTTCACGTGCTCATAAGCAGCGGCGCGCATGAGCTGAGCGGGACATACAGAGCTGGGTGAAAGGTTTAAATTAATCAAGTTATCTTAGCCTTAGAATGCAATTTACATTTACAGAAGCAATAGGATTAGGGTTGGGTACTGAAACTCTAGTTGAACAGTGAATGACACCGTGAATTTCGGTGCCACTGAAATATGCGGTGTCCACCGTTAACAGCGCATACGATACATACCACACAAAGCAGGTGCGTAAACCTGCGTTTTAAAAGAGTGTTTTCGTCCATTATTAATGAGAAATCGTTTACATTTAGCCTGCTGGCACAATAGACATGTTTCATTAGATAATGTATATTTAGCTCGTCAGCGATGTGCTTTATCCATTGTAATCGACACATTTCATGAGATTGTTGATGTATATTTAGCTCGGTAGCAACATGTCTTGTTGATTATAACCGAATATTTAGCTTGAAAGCGACATGTTTTATTGGGTATAACGTATGTAAAATACGTATACAGATACATATTTAGCTCCATAGCAAAATGTTTGCTGAGCTGAATAATTATTACTTTGATAAATCTACAATATTAGGAATTTTACTTTACCGATAGGCATTTAATCAGAGTCTTAGATAGATAACACGTAATTTACATTTTCAGGGGCAGATTGAAGCAGTAGCCATCAAGTTGAAGTTAGCATGTTCACATGAGTGTGTGATGTGGACTTTTGTGATAATCAATAAAGCCCTGACAGTTAAGAAAATATATCGGTAAAAACCTGAATTCACATCAATAATGTAATAAAATCAGATCTAATATACATATGATTAATCTAATAAAATGTCAGTTATAATCGATAAAGGCATGAATCTTAATATACATTAATAATGTAATGAAACGTCTGTTGTGTGTTTTTCTTAAAGCCGTTTTAAGTACTGTTTAGAAACGGGCACCATTTTAAAAGTATCGATTTGGCACCGGTATCGAATAAAACACAAACGGTGCCCAACCCTAGTCATGTACTTCCTGAACTCTTGAATTCCCTTATTCACCTTAGATGCAACCCTGAGTGCTAACACGCTAATGTTTGCCCGATTCTTCTAAAAGCTATCAAAAAGAATCATTATTAATTATTATGCTTTTTGACACTCACAAATTGTCTGTGGAGCCATCGGGGAAGTGGCCATAAGAAACAAGGCCATAATTCTCTTTTTTGACAGCGATGACAATGACGACCACAACAAGCGGAGCACCTAAAATATCACACAACATCAGAGGATTAGACCAAAGAAGGTAATGTAGAGACTCAGAGATAACCTGAGACTATCGGGAGGACAACTCAGGATGGTGGAGAAACACTAGAACTCGTACCCCAGCCAACTATGCCAAATTTGAGCATGTGTCTGGTAATGTGGATGTTGAAGACCTTGACCAGTGCCAGGTACATGTGAAAGGCCTCCAGTCCCATCCAGGTGAAGGAGGCCAGTAGGAAGTAGTGCAGGAAGAAGGCCGTAGAGATGCAGAGGCCCACGGCCTTGGAGTACAGCGCTAGCCAGGAGTCCAGCAGGAAGACCAGGTTGAGCATCAGCAGTGCCAGGCACAGCTGGATCAGGATCTTGGAGGGAATGTCCCTACGCAGCTTCCTGGGGGGCAGACGCAAGGAAGAGGGGGTCAGCCTCACAGTGCAAGAATATACACTGGCCCATAAACGATACTACGAGCTTGTATGATGTTATATGGTTTTAACATATCATTGTAAACAATGATTGAAACCATGGAACACTACTACTTAGTAGTACTACTACTAATAATAATAATAGATAAATTCATTTTTAATTAGAAAAGCTGCTAATAATAACAATAATTGTTATCATTATTATTATTATTAATGTTGTTGTTGTTGTTTTATTATTATTGTTGTTGTTATCATATAATTAGCCAGGATTCCCTGTGGTACGCTAGTGCCCCCCTCCGTACGCCTGGCTTGGAAAAATGGCTGCAAGACAGATAGAATGTTGTCAGTTATGTTGATGGAAAGCACTGGTCACATGACTCACTCGAAGGCCAGGTAGGTGAGCAGTGTCACGGAGAGGAAGATAGCGGATATTCCACAGCCGATGTAGGAGATGTAGGTGAGGATTTCATTCTGCAAAGGGTCAATAGGGCTATCCATGGAAATGTCCTGTCAGGAGCGAGAGTGACATATATTACAACACCGACAGGGATTTGCGAAAGCTGTCCCAGCATCCTCCATTTAAGCAATGCTTAGCTCTTAGATACAGTATCCAAGAGATGGGACCAAGCGTACTAACCAGCAGCACAGCAAAGCTGGTGAGGTGGCTGCACCCGCACGTGGTCTGTTCATTAGTGACGTTCTGAAGGGAGCAACCATCACCACTCCAGCCCCCAGATCCACCTACAAACACAACATGACAAATAGGACCATGCTAGATGCAGCTTAGGTAGTCATGGCCAAATGAAGCTTCATGAACCACTTGCTGTATTTTCTAACCCCACTAGATGGTGGTGTTTGTTCAAAAAAGGGCTCTAAGCATGCCTCAAAGCAAGCCAAGAACACTATTTAGTGGGGTCAAAAAATACAGCAAATGGTTCATGAGGCTTCATTTGGCCATCACTACAGCTTAGTATCAGACTTGGTTTATGCAGGTCTTTAAACCATAAATGAGGACTATAAATGGTAAGTACAGCACATACCATTTTTTGTGAAGTTCCAGAATACACAAGACAGATTTCCCTGTGAAGAGAGACAGTGGAATCAAAAGATGCATAAACACCTCTTTAATTAACTCTGTAGACGACACAGCGAACCTTGCTGTTGATGGGCTGTTTATTCTTCAGACTGAATACCACATCATTTTTTAAGCCACTGATGGACAGGTTGGCTACACTGGAGCTGAGGATGCCACTGTTTAGTACAAGCTTCGCTCCAAGAGAGTTGTCCTGGAAGGGGATGGGAAGCCTGAGTCAATCTGCCTCCTGGTGACAGCAAAGTGCTGATTGCACAGAGATGCAAAAATGGCCAATAGGTACCACAAACACTGTGCTCTTCTGGTAAAAGTTGAACTGAACTCTGGAAGCTAGAAGTTGGTCCTGAGGTGAAAGATTACTGGTCAGGGAGGCTGGCAGTGTGATGGAGCCCTGCGGCACCGCAGATGGTGCAGCTGCTCTGACACCATTGATCTGAAACAAGTAGCACAGAGTGTTTCAAACAGCCAGGAATCTGCGTAAGACAAACGAGCAAGACAGAAAGTGTCACAGGGCAAGAAAGTGTTGCAGACAAATAAGCAACATGGAGAGTTTCAAACAGGCAGGAACGCACTCAAAATAAACAAGCAGCACAGAGTGTCAAACGGGCAGGAACACACTCCAGACAAACAAGCAGCACAGAGTGACAAACGGGCAGGAACGTGCTCCAGGCAAACAAGCAGCACAGAGTGACAAACGGGCAGGAATGCACTCAAGACAATCAAGCAGCACAGAGTGGCAAACCGGCAGGAACGCGCTCCAGACAAACATGCAGCACAGAGTGTCAAACGGGCAGGAATGCGCTCCAGACAAACAAGCAGCACAGAGTGACAAACGGGCAGGAACGCGCTCCAGACAAACATGCAGCACAGAGTGTCAAACGGGCAGGAATGCGCTCCAGACAAACATG
>JAODKN010000048.1:6500656-6511099 GCA_026774425.1 Petrocephalus zakoni | reverse complement strand
TTTATATTCCTGCTCCCTACATGGATTACCTTACATTTGTCTATGTTAAATTTCATCTGCCAGGTATCAGCCCAGACACTAATTAAATCAAGATCCCGCTGTAGCTGCTGAGCTGCTAGTTCTGTATCTGCTACACCATCCACCTTGGTGTCATCTGCAAATTTCACCAGTTTGCTGTATATATTAATGTCTACATCATTTATGCGGTACCCCACTATGAATACTATGTGGCCCGCTTTGCACTTTAGCATTAAGAGTGGTCTAATAATAGCCTACTGTGTTATCTAGAATATCTAATCAGTCTTGTTCTTCTTGGTAATTGATGGCATGCCATCCTGCAAGCTGTGGTCTGGAAGAAGCCTTCATGTAGCAGAAGCTGTGTCTGTCTGGGTGTGTGTGGCGATGGAAGTTGCTGTGTCTGATTTGTGGTGACTGCACCTATGTGCTGGCAACCAACCTTCTGCTTTGCAGTATGTCTTACACGGACACAAAGGGCTTGTTGTAGCTGAAAGGCAGAAACAGGTAAAGCACAAGGTCACTCACAGTCATCGGCAGAGCTACAGGTAAAGCACAAGGTCACTCACAGTCATCGGCAGAGCTACAGGTAAAGCACCAGGTCACTCGCTGTCATGGTACAAAGCTACAGGCAAAGCACAAGGTCACTCGCATTCACTGGCAGAACAACACGAAAAGTATAAGGTCACTCACAGTCATCGACAGAGCTACAAGTAAAGCACAAGGTCACTCACAATCATTGGCAGGGCTACAGGTAAAGCACAAAGTTACTCGCTTTCATGGTACAAAGCTACAGGTAAAGCACAAGGTCACTCGCAGTCACTGGCAGAACAACACGAAAAGCACAAGGTCACTCACAGTCATTGGCAGAGCTACAGGTAAAGCACAAGGTCACTCACAGTCATCGGCAGAGCTACAGGTAAAGTACAAGGTCACTCACAATCATTGACAGGGCTACAGGTAAAGCACAAGGTCACTCACAGTCATTGGCAGGGCTACAGGTAAAGCACAAGGTCACTCGCTGTCATGGTACAGAGCTACAGGTAAAGCACAAGGTCACTCGCAGTCACTGGCAGAACAACAGAAAAAGCACAAATTCACTCAGTCATCGGCAGAGCTACAGGTAAAGGTTATATGACACAATGAATAGAGCCTGACAGTCACTGAGATGGACCGAAGAGAGTAGTCCACAGCACTTTTATGGGCCGTCTACCAACCATTTCCATGATGACATATATATTCATTCAGTATATAGTACCAATCAAATGTTTGGACACACCCACCCAAAGGCTTATTTGTTATATGTGTTTATATATAAACTAATGATAAAGATATCAAAACTATAAAATAGCATATATGGATTGTGTACTGACCGAAAAAGTATTAAACAAAAAATAATAATTTTTTGGGGAGGAAGGGTGGGCCAGCACTGTGGGTTGGGAATGTTATATATATATAACACTCACACACACACACACACACATTTCTTTTTTATATGAACATCTACTTAAGGTGTTCTATTTCATATTTAACTGTTCTGTTCCTTTTGTTAATACAGTAAGTCCTAAATTGGTTAGGATGGATACACTCATGCAGGAGATTCTAACATTTATATAGTGAGTTGTAAATTCAAACCATTGTCTGTAGAGTGGCTACTGTTGGCCATAATTACCCTGAAAACTATCAGTGTGTCAGAGTGTCAGTGGTATGGTGACCAAGGCGACCTCCACTTCCTGGTTATAAGCAAAGGTACTGATTAACACGTTCCTAAAAAGGTGTGTCTCCAGTCCCAGAGAAACTGGCTGAGCTGCGTGTCACTGCAGTGACAAGCTCCGTGAGAAGAGCGTCACATCACATTGCATAACACAGCCAGTGCCTATAGCACAGCGGGGCTGGCATGTGTAGTGGGGATGCTACAGCTATCTGTATGTAACTTTCTTACCGTTTTGTGGGACTCGTGTAGTTATTCTGGACGTGGTGGCCATAGTTGAGGGTGTCGTGATGGAGCTGTTTACTTGCAGCTCACTGGATCGGTTGGATATTGATGCATTTGTAGCAGTGGTATTCAGTGCTGTAAGCGTCGCATTTTTCGTCGTATTTAAAGGGGTTGTTGTGGGTGGAACTGGTGATATGGGGGCTTTTGTAGATGTAGATGGGGATGGAGAGGTTGTACTTCTTGAGGAGTTTGAGGAGGTTGTTGGAAAAGTGGTTGGAGAAATAGCAGTTGGATGGGAGGTTGGAGATAGTGTTGATGTATTAGTGGTCGTAGAAGTTGCAGATGGGTAAGAGGTTGAAGAAGTTATTGAAGTTAGAGTGGCTGGGGAAATTGCAGATGTATGGGAGGTTGGAGAAACTGCTGAAGATAGTAGAGTGGTTGGAGAAGTTGCAGATGGATGGGAGGCTGGATAGATTGTTGTTGATGTAATGTTGGCAAATAAAATTTCAAATGGATGTGAAGTTCTTGTAGATGAAAGAGTGGCTGGGGAAGTTGCAGGTGAATGGTAGGTTGGAAAAATTTCAGAAGATGGAATAGTGGTTGGAGAAGTTGCAGAAGGGTGTGAGGTTCTTGTAGATGAAAGAGTGCTTGAAGAAGTTGCAGATGGGTCCGAGGTTGGAGATGTTACTGTAGATTCAAGAGTGGTTGGGGAAGTTGCAGATGAATGGTAGGTTGGAAAAAACTCAAAAGATGGAAAAGTGATGGGAGAAGTTTCAGAAGCATGTGAGGTTCTTGTAGATGAAAGAGTGGTTGGAGAAGTTGCAGATGGGTCAGAGGTTGGAGTATTTACTGAAGATTGAAGACTGGCTGGGGAAGTTGCAAGTAAATGGTTGGTTTGAAAAATTCCATAAGACGGAAAAGTGGTTTGAGAAGTTGCAGAAGGATGTGAGGTTCTTGTAGATGAAAGAGTGGTCGGAGATGTTGCAGATGGGTCAGAGGTTGGAGAAGTTACTGAAGATTGAAGACTGGCTGGGGCAGTTGCATGTGAATGGTAGGTTGAAAAAAATTCAAAAGATGGAAAAGTGGTGGGAGAAGTTGCAGAAGCATGTGAGGTTCTTGTAGATGAAAGAGTGCCTGAAGAAGTTGCAGATGGGTCAGAGGTTGGAGATGTTACTGAAGATTCAAGAGTGGTTGGGGAAGTTGCAGATGAATGGTAGGTTGGAAAAAATTCAAAAGATGGAAAAGTGGTGGGAGAAGTTGCAGAAGCATGTGAGGTTCTTGTAGATGAAAAAGTGGTTGGAGAAGTTGCAGATGGGTCAGAGGTTGGAGAAGTTACTGAAGATTGAAGATTGGCTGGGGCAGTTGCAGGTGAATGGTAGGTTGAAAAAATTTCATAAGATGGAAAAGTGGTTGGAGAAGTAGCAGAAGAATGTGAGGTTCTTGTAGCTGAAAGAGTGGTTGGATAAGTTGCAGATGGGTCGGAGGTTAGAGAAGTTACTGAAGATTGAAGACTGGCTGGGGAAGTTGCAGGTGAATGGTAGGTTGGAAAAAAATCAGAAGATGGGAGAGTGGTGGGAGAAGTTGCAGAAGGATTTGAGGCTCCTGTAGATGAAAAAGTGGTTGGAGAAGTTGCAGATGGGTCGGAGGTAGGAGAAGCTACTGGAGATTGAAGACTGGCTGGGGAAGTTGCAGGTGAATGGTAGGTTGGGAAAAATTCAGAAGATGGAAAAGTGGTTGGAGAACTTTCAGAAGGACGTGAGGTTCCGGTAGATGAAAAAGTATTTGGAGAAGTTCCAGATGGGTCGGAGGTTACAGAAGTTACTGAATATTGAAGACTGGTTGGAGATGCTGCAGATGAATGGGTGCTTGTAGGAATTGTTATAGATGGAAAATTGGTTGGAGAAGTTGCAGATGAATGAGAGATTGTTGCAGATAGCAGACTGACTGAAGAAACTGGTGATGAATGGAAGGTTGGAGAAGTTGTTGAAGATAGAAATATGGTTGGAGAAACTGCAGATGGATGAGATGTTCTTGTAGATGAAAGAGTGGTTGGAGGAGTTGCATATGAATCAGAGGCTGGAGAAGTTATTGAAGATGGCAGAGAAGTTGGGGAAATTGCAGATGTATGGGAGGTTGGAGAAATTGCTGAAGATGGAATAGAGGCTAGAGATGGCCTAGATGGATTTGAGATCAATGTGGTTGCTGCAGATGGAAGAGTGGCTGGAGAAGTTGCAGATGAATGGGAGGTAGGATCAATTCTTGATAATGTAATAGTGAGTGGAGAAATTTCAGATGGATGTGAGGCTGAAGAAATTGATATAGATGGAACAGAGTGTGGAAAATTTGCAGATGTATGTGAGGTCAATGTAGTTGTTGTAGATGGAAGAGTGGTTGGAAAAGTTACACTTGGATGTGAGGTCAATGTGGTTTCTGTAGGTGAAAAAGTGGATGAAGCTGTAGACGATAATCCCTGTTGCCCAGGCTGAACTGAAAATGAAGCAGATGGAGTGAGTAACAAGGGCCAATCAATGTAGAACACCACTAACTCTAGGATAGTGAACTAAAATGAACTTGAGTATCAGCACTCCCTTGTTGAAAGATGGACAGAACCCAGTGAGTAAAATGTTCGCCTCAGAAAAAAAAACACCTTGACACAGTATAATATTAATTTTCCTTTTTTTATACATGTTTTCAGTGCAGGTACAAGGGAGAGAGGGATGTGAAGAATATGGACCCAAATACTCATGAAGGACTTTTCTACGCTCACCTTCACGTTTGGCACGAAGATGGCCTGAAAGAAAATAGTGACATTAAGTATGTGCAAACACCAAAGCACATAGCTACACACACACGCACATCCTAGCAAATGCATCACAAGTTCACGATCTACTGCTCCACCATGACAAGGATTTGGGATTATTGAGCATTGCCAGTACAATCACATAAACTATGGTACTTACAACCACCTGGAGGTATAGCCTTCTTCTAATGAGTACAGATTGTGATAGCTGCCAGACGGCTCAGAACTCACCACAGGGCAGGGTAGCATCTGGTACTGTGTTCTGGCTATGCTGCTGCCACTGCTCCGAGGTCCATGCAACCAAGTTTCCATCCTTGCAGTCACCGTGGCGACTAGCATTGTCCCACATACGGAACATGTACAGTTCTATGGGGGCCACCTGGCCTGAGATATCTCCACAACCCAGCACCAACTGCCCTACATGTGCACTTGTCGACATGATGTAGACCTGGCGCCAGTAGTGCATTGTGTCCACCTGCAGAACAAGACTCTTGCTCTGTGCATTCAGGGCCACACACACATGATGCCAGGCCTGAGGCACCAGGCGCACAGGAAAGTGGTGCTTCCTTCCTCTCAGCCACACAGAGAGACCCTCCTTGTCACCCTGCAGGCCCAATTCTGGTTGCTTCTTCCATGGCGTGCTGTAAGTAAAGGCCACCCATCCATCCTGTGACAGTATACGGATATGCACACACATGCTCAGCTGGGCCTCCAAAGACAGGCGGCTTGGGGTTAGGAGGGTCCAGCGCTCATCACAGCTGCCTGAAAACACTGCTTTCAACCCCCCCATGAAGCTTGCCTCCACCACTAGAAAAGAGAAGAGGACAGTGTGACATAATCAGCATTTTTTTCATGAAAAACCAAAAACCATTGTGTGCCACCCAGCCAGGTCTTGACCCTCCAAAAGCCTCCATCCCTGTATGACAAAAGGTTTACTTTCTTGTCTGTTGTTCTAACTTCCATAATGTTTTTTGTATTTAACTGATCTTAAAGGACACAGCCTGATACCCCAAGTTTGACATGACAATGTGAAGGACAGAGCCCATCCCTCCCAAGACTGCAGTGACCTCACTCTGTGAAGGACAGAGGCCTTTCCCCCCAACCCTGCAGTAATGTCATTCTGTGACAGACAGGGCCCATTCCCCCTAAGCCTGCAATGATGTCATTCTGTGGAGGACAGAGACAGTCTCCCCAAGCATGCAATGACATAAATCTGTGAAAGACAGTTCCTGTTCCCTCCAACTCTGCAGTGATGTCACTCTCTGAAGGACAGAGACCGTTCCCCCAAGCCTACAGTGACATCATTCTGCGAAAGACATAGCCCATTCCTCTAAGCCTGCAGTGAACTCATTCTATGAAGGAAAGAGCCTGTTCCCCCAAACCTACAGTGATGTCACTCTGTGAAGGATGGAGCCTGTTTTGCTCACCCTGCAGTGACGTCCCTCTGTGAAAGACACCACCCTGCAGTGCTGTCTGATGAACTGGGTTCTTTCCCTGAATAAATGGATCTAACTGTTTCTCCTTCGGCAAAAAAAAAACCCTTTCATCTTGGACTAAAAGAGCATAAGTTATTTCTTGCTCTGTTCAATCAAGTGAGACATGTAAAAAAAACTACTTCAGTGAAAATGCAGCCAAATGTAGGATTGTGAGACAAAAATCAGCAATAATCCATTATCAATAAGCATCTGCACATTTACTAGAGTGACCTTGTTTCGTTCAGGCAGATTACAGCTTTCTCATTTTGACCCAGTCAGGGACAACAGGGACTGTTCTATGAAGCTGAGAGCCACTGACACAGTTAGACCCTGATTAGACCAGTAGTACATAAAGATGCACACAGGTGGATAGAAGTGTGTATTAAAGTGTCTGCTAAGAAGCTATAAAGAAAAGTACATTACCTGTGCCTGCATGACAGACAAATACAGCAAGGAACAGAAGAGCTTTCATCAAAAGTCTGCTATC
Source organism: Petrocephalus zakoni (assembly GCA_026774425.1). Taxonomy (NCBI): domain Eukaryota; kingdom Metazoa; phylum Chordata; class Actinopteri; order Osteoglossiformes; family Mormyridae; genus Petrocephalus; species Petrocephalus zakoni. Next base: position 6,504,386 of record JAODKN010000048.1, on the reverse strand, counting down.
TCCCAGCATGCCACAGTCTGCACAGGCCATTATTCTGCGAGACAGCAGAGCAGGGAGGTCATTCTAGTAACACTGGCACTTATACAAAACAGAGAAGTCATTCCTGTAACTTGCATATTATAGCACACATGGTCAAGCATCCGTTAAACACTGATTCGGTTGGACATCAGCTATAACAGTCTGTCCTTTGACAGTGTTAAGTTAACTATTATAAGTGCCTGAGTTGCAGGTATTAACCAGGGAGTGGGCGGGGATGAAAGACATGTTTGGAAACATAATACTTCAATCATGAATCAAGCCAGAACAAAGTAAAGAGACGTAGTTTTATTTGGAGAGCCAATATTTGCGGTAAGGCCGGAATATTTCCTGCAAATTCACCCGACATATACATTGAACTACCTGTCTGTTGAGACTTTATACTCTTACAGGGCTGTTTATCCAATAAGACCTCTGCCTGCTTCACATTTATAGGAAGACATACTTTATTCCTCCAGTAACACCTCCATCTGCGTCATAGCAATAGAACGATACATTTTATCCCTCCAATAAAACCAACATGTACTTCAACAAGACCTCCGTATGGTGGTGATAGGAGGACACCCTTTAGTCTTCCAATAAGAATTCCATATGCTGCACAGTGATTGGAGGACACACTTTATTCCTCCAATAAGAATTCATCATGCTTCATGATGGGATTTACAAATCTTATTCCTTCAATCTGTATTTTACTGTTAATGTAATGTACTGGACAAACAGCTCCAAAAACCACTTCACAGTTTGAATGGAACAAAAAATCAGAGTAACCAGTTATCACCATGGGCTGGTTCAATCGGCTATTGGATCTTGTAGTCTGTCACTGAGTACTGACATCATCTGTAGGCCATCTCTAACAACATATAGGACAATATAGTCACTGAACTTCAAAACTGTTCAATTTACAACTTAACATTTAACTTTATTTGTCTTGGATGGGTGACCATCCAGGAGTGAACTTCCTTTTACTTGTTGTTTTGAGTTTCAGAATGTCTTACCAATAAGGCACGCTTTGTCACTGTTATTGTTTCTTATGTTAACTTTGAAGCTACAAGAATTCATCTGCATACATCAGCCTTATATATATTAGTCATCCAAGAAAATAGCCTTATCAGTGCCCTAAGTCATTTTTATTCTCCAGAAACAAATAAATATGGAAAAAAATACGATAAACGCAGCCACACCTCAGGGGCGGCTCTAGGTTCGTGGCTGCCCTGGGCAGAGAAAGAATTGGTGGCCCCTTTGCCTGCCAATGTCAGTATGGCATCTTATGCACGGCGGATGGCCACGTCCGTTGCAGACACTGCATAGCCGCCGCGGGCCCATGATGATCTTCTCATTGCGACAGAACATTATAATACTACATCTTACAGCTTACTGCTCCGAGTCTAACGACATTAGTAAACACACTATACAGCATACTAACTAATAAGAAACACAATGTTTTTCGGCCACATTGCCGCCAGCTGTGTCGTTAATTTCTCTTTCTGTTTTATATTCGATATACATGTATATTGGCGTGGGGCCTGGCGGACCCCAGGATTTGGCGACCCTGTGCAGGTAGCGCAGTTTGCACATGCCTAAGACCGCCCCTGCACACATACACATGCACTATACTCTCGCACGTATATAATACTCTCACACACATACTGTAGTCACACAAACATACTAGCGCACATATTTTCGAAGAAACCTGAAGGCTGAGGAATGCTATTTAACACTGCTAGAATGCAATAATATTGTCAAGTGTAGTTCTACTGCTGTAAAAAATAAGGGTTATAGGTGCGGTGCCACAAACTGCCTTTCAAATAGTACTGTATCTCCTTCCTAGTACTCCTTAGTACTCCTTATTCTTTGCTGCTGTCACCGTGGATATAAAGTGACCACACTTTTTCCTTGCTTTTCCTAGTCATCCTCCCTTTCCAATGCCAACACCTGAGTCCCCGGCTGCCGCCAGCCCACAGAGGATGGACCCAGAGGATGCTACTCTTAAAGAGTGGGATCTTCTGGGCCTTGCCCTTAGTTCTATTCTGTGGGTCCCCACATCGGATGTACCATCCCAACAGATGCACCATCCCAAACGTATGCCTCAGTGCAGTCGGAGGCCAAGAATAAGGACTGGTCAGGTCTCTGTCTCCAGGAGGGCAAGATGGGGACATTTAGGCTCATTGGCCAGACAGGCAGGTCCCTTGGCACTATCCTGCTGCAGTCCTGTGCTCCCCTTTTCACTCTCCTGTCCTGCAATCCCCTTGATGGCTTCTGGCTGCTATGGCCCTGCCTGTACCTCAGGACCATCCAGCCAAGCCTGCATTTCAGGACCATTGTGTTCTGTCTGCACCTCAGAGCCCTCCAGACCCACTGGTCTCTCGGTGCACTCCAGCCCTGTTGGCCCTCCAAGGCCCTCAGCTCCTGCATTCTGGAGAAGCTCCTCCTTGCCAGAGAACAGGCCAATCACAACCTATCCATTACGTCTGCCTGACCCTCCTGTTCCCTCCCTGATGTGGCCCTAACAATCCATGCCTGGTGATTGCTTGCCTTACCTCTCATTCCTGCCCCTGCGTTAATCACTTCCACCTGCCTCTTGTTTGTATCTAGATGCTTCCCAGTCTTGTTCCCCAGATCAGTCATGGATGACGTAACGCTGTGTTCTCCATGCCCTGCATTTCTCCGCTTTCCCCGTTTGGATTCCCAGTAATTCTATTTGCTTTGAATTTCATTCTGCTTTATTTAATAAAACCCTCATTGTTCATTGGTTGCACCTTCTCCTGCTTCCTTCTTCTAGTCAGTTCTGCCAACACACACATTCTGTATTTTACAAACATACTCATACTGTATTCTCTCTCACCACAAAAGAGAACTGTACTGTCACACACAATATACTCTCTTTCATGGAAACATACTGTCACATCACACACATGCTTTTCCACACACTTGATTTTGGTGAATGAACAGGAATGGCTGCCTGTGGCAGATGTGCGATAAGCACATCTCTTACAGACTAACAAGCACAGTCTCATTTCGGCTGGCTGCGATTCTCCACATGTAACTTGGGAGTGCGCGGCTCTGTGATCAGAATGTCACTGGGTCAAATCCCACTTACAGAGTGACATCACATTGACCAAGGCCCTTAACCCCTAATTGCTTCTGTTCCTTTTGACAAACAAATCTGATATGTAAATATACAGTAATGTACAATTTAATGCACGACTGAGACGAAACCAGGAAGATGCTCATTGAACAAATACAACTGTTTAACTGTAAATGTGCTCAAGCGTAAAACAAACCGGGAACCCCAGAAAGCAGAAACTCCCGCTCTGGTCAGACTGATTATACGGATTCACTTCCCCAAACTAGTCTTTGACACACAGTCACCTGCTTCTTAAACGTTAGGACTTGATTTAAGATGTTATGCAATGGATTAAGGCAGGAAAACTAAGACACCTGACGGTGTGACCCGCTAACAATTCTTAGATCTTCAGATACTAGTTTCATGCTATAACATGTAATCCCTGAATTTGTTAACAAAACATCTTCCTGGTTTGTTCTCTGTATTAAGACATACGTAAACATGACCATGAAGAATCCATCAATCTTCTAATCCCTTATCCAATACAGGGTCACTAGAGTCTATCCCAGGCAGAACAGAGGATAAGGCAGGGTGAACACCTTGGGCGGGATACCAGTCCATCATAAGGCA
>JAODKN010000048.1:6451157-6465873 GCA_026774425.1 Petrocephalus zakoni | reverse complement strand
CATCTCCCTCCCTCTCAGCTGAGCTGATCTCCCTGAATCTCCCTCCCTCCCTGCCCAGCTCCTCTCCCTGCATCTCCCTCCCTCTCAGCCCAGCTCCTCTCCCTGCATCTCCCTGCCTCTCAGCCCAGCTCCTCTCCCTGCATCTCATTCCCTCTCAGCCCAGCTCCTCTCCCTGCATCTCCCTCCCTCTCAGCCCAGCTCCACTCCCTGCATCTCCCTCCCTCTCAGCCCAGCTCCTCTCCCTGCATCTCCCTCCCTCTCAGCCCAGCTCCTCTCCCTGCATCTCCCTTCCTCTCAGCCCAGCTCCACTTCCCGCCTCTCAGCCCAGCTCCCCTCCCTGCCTCTGAGCACAAATCCTCTTCCTGCGGCTCCTTGCTTCTCAGCCCAGAACCTTTCCTGCCTCCCTGCCCAGCTCCTCTTCCTGCCTCTCAGCCGAACTCCTCTCCTGGCCTGCCTCTGACTCTCAGTCCAGCACCTTGGACACAGTAAGCTTTAGTCATGGCATGATCCAGGGAGGATAAAAGGTGAATCACTGGGAAATCACCAAGCATAACACGTTTTTTGAGATTCATATTCATAAGTGCAGTGTTCCAGCTATCCTGCGCTCGCAACATGTTCAAACATTTTCCCTCTGTTATAAGAAATTGAGGTATTGGTAAGGTATTAAGTCCCTCGGCACCACAAAAGCTGGAGGCTCTCGGATTGATTGGGACAGACTATTCTGGAACATCAGTGGACAGCAACTGTTGGGACAGCTGTCATGGGCACAGGGGGGTTGGGGGGGGGCGCATGCCATGTGTATCCATCGTTGCCAATAATGCTGCTGCCCTGGAATTCAGACTGCATAGTGCCTGTTATATCAGACTTCCACAGAAGTGGTGAATTCTGGGAAGGCTGGGAGTGGTCAGCAGGTCTGGAGTGTGAGAACCCCACATACTCACACACAGGTTGTCATTCCAAGTGCATGTGTTGGCTGAGAAGTCGGGGCCTGGAGCATCGGGGGAATGAGTGCAGATAATTCAAAGAGCAACCCCCCCTACACTTGCTTTGAAAACAGGACCTCCTGCCACTGTGATATCAGTCAGACACGTGTGGAACTCAGGCTTAACTAAGCACACACAGGGGTGATGTGGCTTCTCTCAGCACACACTGGGGGGTGTGGCTTCACGGAGCACACACTGGGGGGTGTGGCTTCTCTCAGCACACACTGGGGGTGTGGCTTCACAGAGCACACACTGGGGGGTGTGGCTTCTCTCAGCACACACTGGGGGGTGTGGCTTCACGCAGCACACCCTAAGGGGCTGCTGAAGCACATGTGGCAGTGAAGCTGAACTATATTGCAAAAAGTTATTTGAATATTTGATATTTGATTTTTTTGCAATAACTATTGCAATGCTTATCAAACAAAAAATTACTAGAAAATGTACCCAAAATTATACTATAACCAAATAGAATTTGTGATTTTATGCCAATAGAGTTTGTCAAATAAGTTGATGGCATTGCCGCCAACCATGCCAAGAGACATAAAACAGTGCCGACAAATCACTTGCTTCTGCTCAATATCATCTCTAAGGAATCCAAAAAATTTCCATAAAGCAGGAGACGAATGTCCTTTCGTGGCAGTTCACTTGTTCACTTGTCCCCCTCACTCATTTTTGTTAAATTTCTCACACGCCACACTCCCCAGGACTGTGGTCGTCAGTGAGGAAAGAAACATCTAGACATACATGCAGGGCTCATGCAAAAGCTGCAGTGGGTAAACTTTTTACACTGTTTTTTTGTGAACATATACTAGATAATGTTGAACTGGAGCTATAATTGAAATTGCAGAGCTTGCTAAGTTTTATTTTAGTGTAATTTATCGTGACTACCGCAGTGTTTCAGATGTGATAACTGCTGGGCTGGGCTGAGAGGTATCGACTTCGTTCTCACGCCGTGCAGGCTTATGTGCGCAGAGGGCCTGCAGTATGCGCAGGAGCGATGTCCCAGAGCTGAACACAGTGATGACGAATCGCAGCAGACACCTACGCAGACGCCATGCGGGAGCAGAGACGGCGAGTGCAGGCCGAGCCGCACAGAACTGCCCCTTCACAAAGGCCTGAGGCCCCCTGCCCGAGGCAGCCTGGGAATTACAATGAGCACTCAAAGCTCCCCCAAAGTCGCAGCACTGGGGACATGATGAGCCCCCTCCCCCTCGCCAAAGTAGTGGCATTGGGGACACAGTGAGCCCCCTCCCCCAAACAGGCAGCATTGCGAATATGGTGAGCCCCACCCCTCTGGAAAGTGGCAGCATTGGGGACATGGTGAGCACCCCCCCCCCAAAGTGGTAGCATTGACAACACAGTAAGTGTTCCCCCCCAAACTTGGGGAATTGGGAACAGGGTGAGCCCCCCCAAAGTGGCGGCAGCATGGGGGACATGGTGAGCCCACCACAAAGTGGCAGCATGGGGGACATGGTGGGGCCCCCTTTAACTAAACCCTCTTCTGTTTCACCATGCATCTCCCTCACACACTTCCCCACATTAATCAGGGCGGCGCAGTGCTCATGCGTGGGATGCAAACATAAGAAACCGGTGTGAATGAGGATTAGATCTCTGAAGGAGGATCTGACACAAAGACTCACCAATCAGACCAAGCAGCAAAACACTACCCGCCGCACACAGGGACACTACCCAGCACCAACATCACACACCGCAAACAAACACAGAGCACTTCTCAGCTGTGGAACATCCTCTCATTACACAGGTATATTTACACAGGTCTGCTTTATCATTTCCTCGCTGCCCCTCTATCACACATGGACAGGCCACCATCTACTATAGCTAACCTACATGGGGCTCAGTTACCACGGCAACCACCGGACAGTACCGTCCCTGTGGCCCAGATGGTCGTGATTGGACTGTAGGATTCGATATGAGTCAGCTGCTAGAACTGTGGGGGTGTTCTGAGTTGGACTGTGCTGTCTGTTAAATGTGTATAACTTCCCCACAAGGTCTTTCTTGGCAGTCTTTTCTTAGCCTGTATTAAAGGGCCCCTCATCTCATTTGGGAATGAGATCTCCCACCGAATGAGATGCTGTAATCAAATAGTGACACAGCAACACCATATCCCAGCTTTGGGTGATGTTTTCTGTGTACGTTTAAGTGAGCCAGTATGTTTCTCCCGCCTAGGATGTTCGTCAAAATTCCCACTTGGAGCGGAACGGACCACCCCTGCTGTGGACTCATGGGCAAGCTTTAAACTGTGAAAAGTGCGGAACAGCACCTTTATATACGTGGTCTGGGCTATGCCGGAGGAAGTGCCGAAGGGCTTCAGAACCTTCTGGGTCCACAGCAGCACATACAGAGTGAGACACGTCTGAGTTAGTAGCCTGCTTTGGATTTGGCCCGGTGGGTCTGGCCCGCAGGCAGGTCTTCAGTGGCACTTGTCCCAGCACAGTCTGAAGCACATTAATCCCTCTCACTACAGAGAGCGGAAGCAGAAGCCGGCACACACACACACACACATATACAGAAATAAGCCGGAATATCACCAAAATAACGCTTGCAGAAATAACCCTGGACTTCCCACTTGCTGGCACCTCGCTGTCACTGGGAGCACCTACCCCCCCTAAAGCCACGCAATTCAGAAACAGACAAAAAACTGGCCGTGAGGCCATCACTTGACATTTAGGGAGCTACTTTCTGGGGACCCCCCCCGCATACGATGCCAGCTGACTGGGCCGGAGCGCCACCTGCAAGGACGCGCTCTTTGGATAACGTCACCGGGCCAGCGGTTAGCGATGCGAGGCCGGGCTTCGCACGCTGCAGGGGAACCGTCAAGCAGGGCCAGCCTCCTACAGGTCGCTCAGAAGCTCCTGTCCATTTGTGAGAGATGATTACAAAAAAAATGTCAGACTCTCCGTGGGCAGATTGTGAGGTGCAGCCTGTAACTTGCAGCGTTTGGGTTCTATCTTCATTTAACATGTATACAGATACCCTGTAAACTGGGGTCGGGTGTTATATGGTCTCTGAGTGTGAGGTAGCTACTCCTCCCCCTGACATTTCAACCACACATCACCCCTACAATAACAGTGTGTGTGTGTGTGTGTGTGTGTGTGGGGGGGGTAGGGCTATCCACTCCGTTAGGGAGCCTGCCTCCGCTATCATTTAAATAAATGCTGCTAAATGATGAGTGAGCCTCTCTGAGTGCATCGATGTGTAAAGCGCGCCTGCACAGATTAGCTTCAAAAAGGAAGGAATGTTTAAAGGGTACTTTTCAGCACGATTTAGTCTTTGGCTACACACTGCAGAGGTATATTTCCTGACAAGCGCGTTTCCTCACGTGGTTTTGTTTTTGTCGTTGTGCACGAACACCTGTTTAAACGGGTCCGGAGACGCCCGCTGCCGGCGGAACAAAGACGCCGATCACATCTCATACATATGGTTCGGATCCCATAAAAACACACGCCGATCCCCGCTCATGGTTCGGATCCCATACAAACGCACTCTGATCATCTCCCAAGGTTCAGATCCCATAAAAACACACGTCGATCCCATCTCATGGTTCAAATCCCATACAAATACACGCCGATCCCCGCTCATGGTTCGGATCCCATACAAACGCACTCTGATCATCTCCCAAGGTTCAGATCCCATACAAACACACGTCGATCCCATCTCATTGCTCAGGTCCCATAAAATCAAACGTCGATCCCCTCCCATGGTTCGGATCCCATACATGTAAAGCACTCTGATCACCTCCCAAGGTTCAGATCCCATACAAACACACACCGATCACCTCTCATTGTTCAGATCCCATAGAAACACGCCGATCACCTCTCATGGTTCGGATCCCATACAAACGCACTCTGATAATCTCTCATGATTCAGATCCCATACAAATACACGCCGATCACCTTTCGGGGTTCAGATCCCATATAAATATACGCCGGTCTCCTCTAATGGTTCAGATCCCACACAAAGCCGCTCCACCTACCTTTCATCCAGTCCACCACTTGACTAGGGCTCCATTTACTGACCGGCTCCATCACGAGTGCCATGAGGACCTCTGCGCTCTGTCCTCTTCGCGCTGCGTGGGAAATGCACGGCTGTCCCAGGAGCGCCGCTTCTCCGGCTGCGGCTGCGGCTCGTCCTCCCCGGCGCTCCGTGGGACCCGCTTCGCATGCAGATGGCGGAGCAGCTTCGCCCGGCTTCTCTAGCGGCTCTCCGCTGGAATTCGCCTCATTCCCTCGGACTGGGCAGTTATGTCCGCCTGGGTGACTCCTTTATTCCTCATTCAAGGCTGTTTTCCACCCTCCGCTTTTCTGCCGTGCGCATCGCAAGCCCTTTCACACCGTCCTTCGGGGGCGAATTGGACCGAGCCCAGATGCTGGAGCACGTTTGCCTGGCATCGTTTGTCCCCGTTCCCTGCTCGCAAGCAGGCTGCCTCCGCTCCGTTGCGCTCCCGGCGTCTCCTCCGGCAGAAGGACGCCGCCTATCGGCGCTGTTAGCGGTAGAGAGGCGCTCGGTGTTGGTAAACAGGGAGGCTTCAGCCGCCCACGCAATGACACGGTCGAGAAATAATGTGCGTTTAATAAATCTGCGGCTGAGATCTAACGCTGCCGGGCGTATTTGTGCTGCTGGGATGCTGATGCTAAAATAACAGCTGCGAGAGAGACAGCGACGGTAATGATGCGCAAGAGATGCTTTGTTCTGTACGCCTTTCTTCGCCTTTGTGTCTAGAGCTTTCTCACCGGACCGGGGGAGGCTGCGGTGCCACCTATCCGGGCAGGTCCCCCCACCGAAGCGACACGGGGAGCAAGCCCGCCTCCGGGGCAGCACACGGACTGAACAAGCATTAAAGTCCCGGGAGCAGAGGAAACATTTTAGTTTATTCCCGACAATTCGGACGTGCGTGAGCGCGTCGGCGCCGAGTCTGTGTCGGTATGTCATTATAGATGCTCTGGAAAATCCACCGCTCTTGATCAGAAGACACGGATCAGAAAGTGAAATTAATAGCTTATATTAACCCAACAGGTTAGGGGCGGTGTATATAAGGTCTAATACTTAGAGGGTCACATTGCATTCTCATTTCCATACAATGCCTGGTAAAACAAGTAAACTGGCACATAAGTAAGAGAGGGTTAAAAAAACAGTGTGGTGTAAAATAAAATGAGTGATTGTCGGTGGGTTGAATGAGTTACTCGTGTTTCTGACCCCCGAGACGGTTCCCTTTGGGAAGGAGCACCGCTGATTGCTAGGCTGGAAGGCTGAGAGCGATGTGTCGTGCAGGTAAAAAGGCGTCGGCATGTCGGCTGAATGGCTGTAAAAAAGGAATCGACAGCAGAATTCATCATTTATGCTCTGAGGGATAGGAGCGGTTAACTGGGAGCTTTAATGTTTCACTTGTTGACCGGATTAGCGGGACACCGATTTCAGGCTGAGAAACCCTGATCCTGCTTACACTGAAAATAGATGTAAGATAGCAAACACACAGTAACTCGGACAGACAGTAGCCATGGCGATACTGACATATTCAATACGAAGCAGCATTTCGGAAGACAATCCACCATGAGTTAATTCATCTGTTTAATATATTCGTGTGATTAGAAGGCCGTGATTTTTTTCTAGTAGCAACAACGGGGGAAGCAATGACTTAAAAACAGCCGGACTAACTAAGATGCACTGGCTGTGCTGTGCATCATGAGATATGAGAGGTATTTGAAGACTCCGGCTTGCATGGAGCATGCGGTTTGCGGGGTAGGAAAGACGTGCGCCGTGCTCACCCCCACAGGACGCGCACCAGTGCCAGACGCTAAAGCAGGTGTGGGAAAGGGGAGGTGGGGGGAGCGTTACATAATCGCACTGGCTGTGAGGAAGCTTCTCGCAGAACAGGACGTGAGCAGTTTAACGCCCACCTGTGTGTGTGCGTGTGTAGCCAGCTCAGAGTCGCAGCTAACTCATTTAAACCACCTGGGTGTTTGTTTGGCCAGCGTCAGTATCAGACCTAACTGACTAAACATAATCTAACCCACCTTTGCGTGTGTGTGTGTAGACAGCTTAGAGTCAGAGCTAACTGGCAAAATGTCACTTATACTAGCTGTGTGTGTATGTGTGTGTGTAGCCAGCTCAGAGTCAGAGCTTACTGGCAAAATATCACCTATACCACCTGTGTGTATGTGTGTGTGTGTGTGTGGGTAGCCAGCCCAGAGTTAGAACGAACTGGCAAAACTTTGCTGCGGCTCATTCAGGGAATAAAAATAGACAAGCTGCTCTTCAACTGCACTTTCTGTTCCAAAAGCAAAATAAAATCTAGCTGTTCTCTAATTCAGTTGCAGCATGGGAGCAGTCAGACTAGGAGTTGACTGGTCAGCACCATGTAAAATCAGATAAGCAGTAAGACCGGCCTGCTGTGGCAGACCAGCCCAGAAGAGTCCCATTGACGTAATGTAGGCACTCTGCCACATGTTAACCATCCCCCCCCCCCCCCCTGGGGAACCCCCATTGTCGGGACTCCACCCAACCTAAAAACCTGCTCTGCTGGTTCTTAATAACCAGTCCCTCATCTGTTGCCAGAAGCTATTTGGGTCCATGCCCCTTCCTAGCTGCAATCATGGGTTCCTGACTACTCTGCAGTACATCTGGCACAGTTGCCAAATGTGAGATATTCTCCTTTTTCTTGAGAGTTCAAGTGTTTCATTCTTTCCTCTGATTTTGCCTGCATGGTTTATGATTCCTCTTTTGCCCGCAGAATCAGTGTTTTTGTCTTGCCCTCTCTTCGACAGCTGCATATTGCCTGCCCGCCAATCTACACCTTGTCTGCAGATTTGGACTCTGATTGCTGTGTCTAGCTCTGACCTGGACTGTCTGACTAAGATTTTGCCTGCATAATAAACCTGGTTCCCTGGACCCAATCTGCATCAGCATCCTTCTTACTGCGCATCTTCACAGTGTGGAGTCGAGCAGTATTCGAAGCATTCAGATTCACTGTCCGCCCCCTTTACCCATAGCTGGGGGCTGATACTGATTTACCTTCCCCTATTACAGTAAGACAGTTACACTCAACTCCACATGCTTTCTGATCTCAGTGCGTGAGGATCAATCAATAGCCTGAATGAAGACGTATGAATCATAATGTTTCAGGTGCATCCATAACGTCAACCAAAGTTAAGAACAATGGAGCCTTTATACCTCAGATGGCTGCCATGGTAACAAGAGCATGGTAACAGGTTCCCGAGCAAAGTGATTGGCCAGTATGTTAGGTAAGAATGCAGTATGGTCAGAGCATACACTACTGTGCCTGAACAGTCAGCACTTTGGATGAGATGCTGGTCCTTCATAGGGCACCAGGTAGGGGTGGCCTGGACAGGATGCTGGTCCTTCATAGGACACCAGGTAGCAGTGGCCTGGACAGGATACTAGTCCTTCATAGGACACCAGGTAGCAGTGGCCTGGACAGGATGCTTGTCCTTCATAGGACACCAGGTAGAGGTGGCCTGGACAGGATGTTTGTCCTTCATAGGACACCAGGTAGGGGTGCCCTAGACAGGATGCTTGTCCTTCATAGGACACCAGGTAGGGGGTGCCCTGGACAGGATGCCGGTTCTTCATAGGGCAACAGGCAGGGGGCAATCTAAATAGGATCCTGGTCCTTTATAGGGGACTGGGTAAGGGGTAGCCCGGACAGGATGTCGGTCCTTCATAGGACACCAAGTAGCAGTGGCCTGGACAGGATCCTGGTCCTTTATAGGGGACTGGGTAGGGGGTGCCCTGGACAGGATGCTTGTCCTTCATAGGGAAACAGGCAGGGGCAGCCTGGATGGGATGCTAGTCCTTCATAGGGCAACAGGCAGGGGGCAGCATGGATGGAATGCTGGTCCTTCATAGGGCAACAGGCAGGGGGCAGCCTGGATGGAATGCTGGTCCTTCATAGGGCAACAGGCAGGGGCATCCTGGATGGGATGCTGGTCTTTCATAGGGCACCCGGTAAAGGGCAGCCTGGATGGGATTCTGATCTGTTATAGGGCACCAGGTAAGGGGCAGCCTGGATGGGATGCCAGTCCTTCACAAGAAATACGCTCACACACATGATGATGGTAATAATTTTATGTAAAAATTCCCAAATATCCTGCTGTCTTCTACACTTCTGTTGCCTCGCTCTGCCACTTCACACTTTTACTTATAGTGCTAAAAATACAAGTGCCTGTAATGTGTATGATGCTACTGCGGATGCTGCTGTTACCATGGCAGCCATATGAGGCATAAAGGCTCCTTTCCAGGAAGAAATAAAAGGAGCCACAGCAGGATAGAGCCAGAGTGGGCCAGGTTATTATGGGGTGGAGATGGATTACACAACATGGTACAGAGAAGGGATTGTGTCGGTCTGTATCAGCTTAACTGTGGCCTTTACTCTGAAGTATAATGTTTATTTGGGGTGAGGTATAATTCTGTTGAGATTCTACTGCCCTCTGCTGGCAAACAGGATTTTCTTAGCTGAAATATTTCACACGTTTTTTTTATAGAGTGACTCAGTGGGTAGCACAGTTGCCGCACACCTGTAGGGTTGGGGGTTCAAATCCTGCTTGCAGTCCTCTCTATGTCGTGTGGGTTTTGTAATGCAGTTCAAAGACATGCCATTAAGCTGCTGGTGCCCATAAATTGCCCATTGCATGCCCTGTGATGGACTGGCATCATGGCCCTGCCTCGTACCCTGTGATTCATGCTATTGGCTCCTGGCTGATGAATGGTCAGCAGCTGAAAACAAGGACAGCAATATGTGCGCTTGAGCAGATCATTAAAGGTACAGACCATTCAAAAGCTGTTGTTTTTTAGAAAGGCAGGCCCACATGCAAAACAAACAATTATTGATCAATTCAGACATTTTACTTAATGCACAAATGAGCAGACTGAAGCTGTGTTATTTTGGATACATTATGCATACATTATACTCATTGCCTTGGGAAGCACTATAATGCTTGGACCCTGCCTATAAATAATGAATCAGTCACTTATGGATAGTTTTTCTATATGAAACATCAAAAATGCGCCACCTTGACAGACGAGTTCTTGATCATTCATTTTTAGCAGGCGTGACGCAGTTTGCAGGTAAAGGCAGGATTTGATAAGGAACTGAAGAGGTTTGACAGCTGACAAGATCACAGCGCTTACAGGTCGCTGTCGAGTGCACGGGTGGGTACGCTTCAGTGCCCGTAGCTGGGCGTGCGAGTACGCAGGCACCCTTTCACGTTCGTGAAGAGGGATTGTCAAGCACAAATCCCAAGAAAGACTGAATCAAGAACACAAAAAACGCACCCTTTTCTTACCTTCCCTCTGCTGTCAGGACTGCCTGTATTAAAATATATATATATATATATAGAAATAAAAAATAATTTGCATTTATATAAATAAAAATTATTTTTTTGTTTCACTCATTTCTCAATTTATGGGTGTGCATCTGTGAATAATTTTTTTGTAAACTGCAGCCTGGTTCTTCCCTGCTTCTCGTTGATGAAGGACATCTTCCTTGCTTTATGGGTCTTCAGTCCTGCTTATAGGAGTTGTCCTCACAGTGCACTTCAAACCACTTCATGTTTCCCACTCTTTTTGAGGGTCACTTGAGGTCATCCTCCAATTCATGAGGCACTGCCGGATAAGTTGACAGTCATCTCCAGCAGTAAAAGGTAATTTACGCCATCTGCCAGGCTGCTTTCTGGTCGTTCCCAGTATCTCCTGTTTTACCTTGTGCTTGTGCACTGCCATCTTAGAAACTTTAAACCTGGAAGCAACCTGCTGCTCAGTGTAACTTTCTGCTAGCAGAACCAGGATTAAGCCAGCATTTAAAAATATATATATATTTTTTTAAATATAGAGTGGTCTCAATTTTTTTTTTTTGGCGCATTTCAGCAAAGTGGTATGGCAAGTGTAACATAATTTTTATAGGTGCTTTTTTATAGGTCTAAAGTTGTAATGTTACCTAGGCCCCGCCCACCAATGGTGCATGCTGTTGAGTCCCACCCCTAAAGTGGATACTGGATACATTTACACTCCTCCCCTCTCATTCAGGGCCTTTCCGTTCCCTCCCAAAACTTCCTTCTTGAGCCTTTGTATTTTTTGTGTGCTTTGATAAATCACGTTGCTGCAGTCCATACAGGTGAATATTTTCCACAGAAGACCCACAACCCCTGACCCGAGCCTTCTTCTCGCCAGGCAGAACGCACACCGCTCTGAAGCAGTCCATTATCACTGTTCACACCGAATTCCAATAAGCACGACAAGTCCTTTGGCATTTGATTTTCTTTAATCAAATCTGAAATCCTTCCAAACCCACACAGATAGTCTATTCTGCTGTAGGCACACACACACATACACACAGCCCCCGAGAAGGCGGCATCGCTAAAGAAAGACGCCCTGGATCTGTAGCACCCAGAAAGCGTTTGTGCCACGGTGCGACAGCTTGGCCTGACTGTTGCCAGCACGGCCTCACCGCCTCAGTCGCCCCGGTTGAGTTACGCAATCCCCATTTGGCATTCGTCACTCATAACCAAAGCTGTCCTACGCATTAAATCAACTTTAAACTCATGAAATCAACTGAGAAGGAGGAGAGAGGAGGGATGGTCACAGCGGCTGGCGGCTGCCGGTCTCTCACTTGGACAGGATCTTCTTAATATGCGCCACCTCCATCTGGAAGAACAACAGGCCGACCCGCTCCAGCAGCCGTAAGCGACACCAACACACACAGGCTAATTACAGCTACCACATAGTGATGGAGGGTCATAGCAGAGCTATGCTGGCCTCTCTTACTGTCTGGGTTGCCCGTGTATCCTTATGCTATCGGATATTGGGTCCGATACTGCCCGTGTGCCCTTATGCTATCGGATATTGGGTCAGATACTGCCCGTGTGCCCTTATGCTATTGGATATTGGGTCTGATACTGTCCGTGTGCCCTTATGCTATTGGATATTGGGTCAGATACTGCCCATGTGCCCTTATGCTATCGGATATTGGGTCCGATACTGCCCATGTGCCCTTATGCTATCGGATATTGGGTCCGATACTGCCCGTGTGCCCTTATGCTATCGGATATTGGGTCTGATACTGCCTGTGTGCCCTTATGCTATTGGATATTGGGTCCGATACTGCCCATGTGCCATTATGCTATTGGATATTGGGTCCAATACTGCCCGTGTATACTTATGCTATTGGATATTGGGTCCGATACTGCCCGTGTGCCCTTATGCTATTGGATATTGGGTCCGATACTGCCCGTGTGCCCTTATGCTATTGGATATTGGGTCAGATACTGCCTGTGTACCCTTATGCTATCGGATATTGGGTCAGATACTGCCCGTGTGCCCTTATGCTATTGGATATTGGGTCCGATAATGCCCGTGTGCCCTTATGCTATTGGATAGGGGGATTGATACATGTTTGTACCTGCAATGAGAGACGGATCTTCTTCTCTTCATCCAGTTCATTCATCAGCTGTTTAATCTCTCTTCTACAAGATTCAGAAGGATTGCAGAGTCACCATAGCACAGCCTCATAAGCCACACATGTCCACACCACCAGAGCCACCCCCAGCCTACTTGTGTTGCTTCCCCATCAGCTCAACGGCTCCCCTCAGGTCCCTGAGCTGGGTCCGGAGCTCC
The DNA here is from genome assembly GCA_026774425.1 of Petrocephalus zakoni. Classification (NCBI taxonomy): domain Eukaryota; kingdom Metazoa; phylum Chordata; class Actinopteri; order Osteoglossiformes; family Mormyridae; genus Petrocephalus; species Petrocephalus zakoni. The sequence goes on along the minus strand of JAODKN010000048.1, from coordinate 6,453,244 downwards.
TCCACGTTGGCACTTTCACTCCTGGATTTGGAGTCTGGTCCATGGCTAATGGATGGCCCAGGGATCATTGCAGGCTTGGGTGTTAGAAGCAGCCGGATATCGGAGATCTGACAGAAAAATAAATCCACCACTGAAGACAACCAAGCCAAGCTGAACTCAACTCCCCCACCCTGAGGTCCAGGGGACAGTCTGAGTTCCCACAGCTTATCACCACCACCCCCATCCTGAGGCAAGGGGACAGTCTGAGTCCCCACAGCAATTTATCACTGATGACCCCCCCCCCCCCCATTATTCCCAATACATTATTGCCTCCTGTGTGATCTGCACATTCTTCTTCTCTAAAGTCCTACTGCTACCTTAAGCACATTCCCAGAGCAAGAGGTGCAATGGACACCTAGGTACCTTCTTAGACACAGGGTGCTGCCCCTCATCCTTCTCCTCTGCTTTCAGGGTGTCTGAAAGGTCTGGGCAAGAGGCAGTGATCTTCAGCAGGGAGAATATGAAAGCAAAAGAGAGAAGGAGATAAGAATAAATAAAGGATGTCAGAGACAGGAGGAGAGAGAAATTTAACAGGACATGAGTTTTGTTGGCATAATGAGGATAGTAACTAACACAGAGGACAATGTGTGCCTGTGTATGTGTGTGTGTCTGTTTGTGTGTGTGTATAGTGTTTGAACAGTGTGTGTGGGGGGCTGTGCATGTCTGTGTCTGCTTGTGTATCTGTTTGCATCTGTGTGTGTTTCAGTGTGTGTATCTGTTTGCATTTGTGTGTGTTTCAGTGTGTGTATCTGTTTGTATCTCTGTGTGTCTTACTGTGTGTATCAGTTTGTATCTTCGTGTGTTTCAGTGTGTGCGTGTGTACAGTGTGTGTGTCCTGTCTGTGTGTACAGTGTGCCTGTGTGTGTACGCCAAACACTCCACACGCATGCTCCCCGACATTCCCAGCTCTTTTGATAGCAGGTGGGAGTTAAATTTACCCCCTAGAACAGCAAGGTCACATGACCAGTAGCTGCCAGCGAGGGCTTAGGTAGAAGTGCTGAGTGAGTCACGGCCTCAGGCCTGAGCAAAGTGACGCAGTGTCAAACAGCCCCACACACGCCCCACAAAAAGGAGAGCGCACGCACACCCCCCACGCCGGGGCTACTCACATGCCTGAAATTCTGCGTGCATGGCCGGCGATCCGTCACCCTGGGCCGAGAGGCTGTCAGGTGGTTCAGCTTCTCACAAGTCGTGATGATGGAGTCAAAGTCCTCCACCTCTTTTATGGGAGAAAATGAGCTGGAGTTAGAGGCAGACAGCTGGCAGCTAGTCAGGAACAGACTAATCTGAGAAGAAAGGAAGCAGCTCAGACTGACACAGAACACAGAGACTCACACCTTCCAGCATGACTCACACACATGCATAGTTCATATATTACTATCATTATGGGGACTCTCCATTCATTTCTATGGGCATAACCCTAATCCTAACTATAATACCCATAAACCTCACCCAGCCGTAACCTTAGCCATAAGTAACCAAATAAAATACAAGACTAATGGCTATTTTAGTTTTTTGATTACATTCACCTCATTGAGGTTTACATTGTGGGGACCTGACAGAAGCTAAAAAATAACAGGTTTTACCACATTTGGTGGACATTTAGTCCCCCAAGTGTGGTAAATGCAGACATACACAATGACATACACAGTGATAGTCTGAGGAGGTACATTTCACAGGGGAGTGTGAGCAAAGGCCCTACCAGCAGTCAGCGCAGAGCTGTAGCTGCCCATGGCAGAAGAAGCATTAAGAGACAGCAATAAGTTGCAGAGAAAAGAAGCAAAAGGCCTGAAAGCAAAGAGACACAACAGTTAGCATTCACTGCAGAGTGCTGCCTCGTCTGAATCCAGTGCAGAGAGCATGGCATTGTCTGCAGCCAGTGCATGGAGCACTGCTTCTTCTGCATTCAGTGCTGACAGCATGGCCTCATCTGCCTCATCTGCATCCAGTACAGAGAGTCCTGCCTCATCCGCATCCAGTACAGAGAGTCCTGCCTCATCTGCATCCAGTACAGAGAGTCCTGCTTTCTTCTGCATCCAGTACAGAGA
>JAODKN010000048.1:6415297-6432591 GCA_026774425.1 Petrocephalus zakoni | reverse complement strand
TTAGGCCACCACCATTCCTATCTTAGTGAAGACTGTCCATTAATTTTTATGGGGAAAACCTAATCCCAATCAGGAAATCCATAACCCCTACCCAGCCATAATGGCAACCATAAATAACCGAACAAAATACAGGTATTTTGGCATTTTTACTTGTTTGATTGCATTCACAGATTTTTATAAAATGAAGTCTGAAGTAGCGAGGACCAAACAGAAAAAAAAAAAAGTACAAAAAAAGGATCGTCAAAAGTACAGCAAAACCTGTGTACACACACACACACACACACACACACACGCCTGGGACAACGCTGCTCTTCTGCTTCTGGCCCTGTGCATTGTGATGCTCCCCACAGGACATGTGACAGTTTATGGGTCTGGGAGCTCAGGGAAGAGGCGGGGTGGGTGGCTGTCAGACATCTATAACAAACCAGGGCAGAGAGCAGAGTCACTGAAACTTTGACACACAGCAGGAAAAGCCACAAAGGGCCGAGAGCTGCTTCAGGTTAGCATTAGTGTCGGCCCCCGTGGCTCCAACACCCCCTGGCCTGCTATTAACCTCACCATCTGTGCAAGAAAGGCCCACGAGTGTAGGAGGGGCCATGGCCCTTTGAGTGAGAAGCAGGGTCACGCTGGCGGAGCGCCTGAATGTGGTGGTGCTTGGAAATGATGCTCTGGCTCTTCTTGATGGCTGGTTTGTGCGAGACAGAGGGGCGCAGCACCAGAGTAGCCTGAGAGTAGGGGGCAGACAGAAAAGCACTGGAGCATCAGCCCAGCACAGCACACACATGCATTCCTGGCTGATAAGACAGATGTTGAAAAGAAGTGATCTTAGAGGCAGGCTGGACACCTCACCATGAGAGGCTTGGGACCATCTCCCAGGTGCCTTGCAGGAGCTGGACCTTGAGCCGCCGGCTTTCCCTCAGGACTGGCAGAGTGCAAACTGGACTTCTGAGTGAACCACAGGCCAGAAAGAACTGTGTCATGAGCCACAAATAGCATCACCAATATTAACCACTCTCCGCCAGTGGACATTGGTTTGGCAGACACTCTTCTGTCATGAATTTTACTCGCAACCCCTTGTGTAACAAATCAGAGAGGAGTACCAACCGGTGGTGTAACTTTCTTCAGTTTAGCTGCCCTGTGATTCAAAGGCACATCAATTTTCCTATAAAAATGATAATAAACAAAAAAAACAGGTATGAGGAGTCAAACGGACAAGACAGACAGAGAGAGAGACACACACACAGATACATACCTCTCTATCTTGAGGCCAGGGAAGCAGCTGCTCTCTTCTCGGGGTGAGCGCTGGTTCTGTAGCTTGGAGAAGCGCTCATTCAGAGTCAGGGTCTGCTGGGCTAGAGGGCTGCAGTAGTTCCCTGATGGAAAATATTGGAAATTTGGTGATTGATATGCATGGGCTGGACCAGTAAAAGCACACAGTTCCCTCTACTGATCAGAAGCAGAAATACATCAGCTATTCAACCACCCAACGTGTGCATGAGTCTCTCAATCACCTGTCTTGGAGTCCTGTGTCCTCCAGGAGGCACTAGTGCGTACAGCAGTTCTGGATTCTGTGCCTCGTTGCGAGACAGTAACAAGGTCCCGGGAAATTTGCCTGTCCGATGGGGACGGGGAGTAGCTGACATGAAAGTGGGGTATAGAAACGACAGAGGCGGCACTTAAGGTGAGCAGTGACGTCAAAAAGAAATAATTCCAGACATTTCATAAACAAAATACGAAATATTTCTATTAATTTTAAAATGGTTAAAACCAAACCAGGTCGTACTTACAAAGAGACTGCCATTTGCTGGTGGGCTGCAGCCTTGCGTACAAAACGCAGAAACACGCGCAAGCAGCCAGCTTGGCTATGAAATTCTTAACACTCCTCTTTGCCACTCAAGATATCCCACAATGCATCCTGCCTAGGTTCAAGATGGCAAAACGGACATCTTATACTCTACTGCCTGCGTCACCAAGTAGCTGGGCAGAGACAGGCTGTGTACCAGTCAGACCGCCTTTGCCACACTCATTCAGAAGATACGATGATTCATTGCGGCTCCTACACAGGAACTCTGCCTCCTTACGTTTATTAATCTTTCTGCATTAAGGCAGGGCAAGGCAGGGAAATCCAGCCAGCCGGCTTCAGTGCTACGCAGTGGGCGTGCTTCCTTTGAACTCCTAAAGAGAAGCAGCATTGTGCTCTAATTTTATGGCCAGGCGTGTTTCCATGCACCTTCATCAAAAGGGTTTCTTACAGATCTCTTCCATATTCCAGAAGATTCCAACTGAGCAGGCTCACGGAGAAGTGACCTCATTCTTTGGTCCATGGCTCCTTATGCAACATCTGCACGGCACAGCAGAGGAACTGAAGCTGCCATCCTGGTTCCAGATACAGCAGTGCAGTTCACAAGTTACACTCACTGCCTAGGCAACATCCAGCAGGCTTTGCAGATGGTGGCTGATGTAAACCAAAATGATCACTACTGGTTAGAAGATCAAATCAGCATATTGACATCTTGTGGAACTCCTTGCATTGGACAGCGGTGCTGATGGGCAGGTTGGAAATGAGTTGATCTCCCATCAGTCAGATAAGCAAGTGCTAAGGGACCAATGCTGCTCAGGTGCAGTGCCTGGAAGGTTGGTGCAGAAACACTAAAGCCCCTTTGCGTTTGTGTAGTAAGTGAAGAGAGGTCAACAGTAGACACCTGATCATGCTGTATAATGAGACCCATAGAAACGCAGCAGGAAAGAGTGGAGTCTTCAGCCAAGGCTATGTGGCACTCGGCAACACCTTTCTCATCTGGACCATTCTACAACATTCCATCTTTGTCTCATTACATGGAAGGATGACTGCTGGATCTTCCAACAGGGATGCCATTAAATCCCAAGGAGACAACTGAGCCCTTGCAGCTCTGTAGAGAAAAACGGTCTGAGCTCCGTCCTCTGAACCAGCTGGGTGCTCTAGCAAAGGGCTGGTGGGCATCAAGCACAAAGTTTAGGAGACCATTCAGTTTGAGAACATTCAAGGCGTTCCAGTTTTCCCCACAGTCTCCTCAGCTTTGATTTAGACTTCATCCACCTTAGAGGCTTGATGTCCTGGCTCCGATACTAGGGCTTCCTTGTACCCACACAACACTTCCTGGGATGGCTGCTCTTTCCTCGCTGTTATGGGTGAAAGGCTGAGTACTTCAGCCACTCCAGTGACATGCAAGGCAGAAGTGGACAGGACAACATACAGGTACAGGCTAAGAAATGCTGGGAAAAGCTTCGTGGGATTCTCATTAAAGCTGACAATATTCAGGTAACTCCCCAGACAACATGACCTCAGCAGGAACGTGGCCAAATGCTTACAGGCTGTCAGAACGCAGGACAGGCACGCTCTTGCAGATTTTTGGAGGGGCTGACATTTCAATTGAGCATTTTGCCGGGTCGGTAACCTCTTCGTTTTGGGATATGTGATAAAGAATTGATGAGAGAGCTTCAACTTATCTGTGAAGCATGGGCTCACAGCCCGCCCGCTGGGTCTAACGGAGATACCGTACCTGTAGGTGCTCAGGTTGTGACGTGTGTCCACCTTGATGGTGAGCGTCTCAGTGCTCCCCTGCGGCTTGTCGGAAGCTTCTGGGACAGGCGGCGATTTGCAGGGAACCTTCTTTAGGGCTTGTTTCTTCAGCGTATGGACCTCAGCTGCCTCCTGTGATGCCTCCTTCCTGTCAGGCAGCTGCTTTTTCTCTGCCTTGTCCTTCACAGGGGGGCGTTTCTGCTTCGGCGCCTTGTCCTCCTCCACCTTAGTACTGGGTGGTGCCGTACGCAGCACTGAGGCTTCCCTGAGCATCCTTCCTTTCAACAGCCGGCTCTTGTCCTTGAGAGAGAGGGGCCGACCACCGAACCCACGGGAGGATACGGGCCGCTGTGACTCCTCCCTGCGTGCTCGCTTGGCCATGTGCTCAAATTCCATCCCATCATCCTGATTTCTTCTCTTTAGTGGGTGTCTGGAGATCCCGTCTTGGGGGGCATGACGGAATCTGGGCAAGGAGGAGGGGGGGGAGGCGGCAGCTGCAGAAGCAGTTGTAGAGGATGGGGCTGCCCTCCATTTTGGGGACACCTGGGGGTGACGGGGGCTGGGCTTGTGTCCCCACTCCGAGCTCCGTCTGCCCCCCTCCCTTGCCATTTCGTTCCTGCCATGCGTCATAGCCTCCCTCTCAGCAGACCACCTGCATATCCATCAGAGAACACAAACACCTCATTAAAGCTTTCAAGTGCTCAGTGGACGTGCTCTCAGGTTAAGTTACTGTGCTATCCCAGCCCCCATCACCCAGAACTGCAGCCTGCTATCCCTGTGCGAAGCCTGCAGTGTGCCCCACAAACTGATAATACCACGGCGTGGCAGTGAACTCTGCACCCCACTGTCTGAGGCCTACATCTGAACCCCATTTGTCGTTTTTGGTAATTCTGAAATGAAATAGTTTTACCCAGCCTGCACCAGCACATGGCTCCTGTACCTCTCGGGAAAGGGGCTTCTTCCATGAAACTCCCGGGATTTTCGCCTGGGGGAGAATCTCCGCTCCCCAGATCGGGGGCGACTGAAACCCCCCTCTCCATTCCAGTGCTCTCTGTGCATGCCCCCCCCTCTGGGCCAACGCTCCCTCCCCGGTCTCAGGACGGCACCCCAGCCACGCTCCAGCTCGACGTTGTGCTGCCTGTGCGGTGGTGGGGACGGTGTCCACAGTCGCCCAGGGCTGCCCTCATCGTAATAATGATCCGGTGACAATGGAGGCCCGTGTCCACGATAAGGTAGGCGGTGGGGGGGGTGGCGACCCGACCACAGCGCCGGGTGGGACTGCCTTCTGTGCTCACGTTGGTATCCTGGTGAGACAGGGTATCTGTGGGCAGGGCTGTGTGCCCGGGGCCCCCAGCGAGCATGCTCAGCTGGCACCTGCTGCCTATCCATGTATGCGGGTCTCCTGGGGAAACCGGGGCTTCCTGAGCGCTCCCTCCAGCGAGGCGGCTCCCTGTGCTCCCTGGAACGAGGGCCGTACATATTCATGTCACGCATCCCACCGTGAACCTCCAGGCAGCCGTGGGAGCTCGGAATGTGCCTGTTTATGGACAGAAGCAGACAGTCACGCTGGAGGAAGTGTGCTCCAGATAGCACCCAGGACTGCGGCACCTGCACTACATCAGACAAAATATCACAAGAAGAATCAAACGGAAGGCTAACTGTATCCAAACATTACTATAAGGTACGGCCTAGGATTACGACAGCCATTTCTACTAATTTAACAACAGAAAGGTTAATATAGATTGATCGATCACTTTTGGTCATGTTACCTGGCACAAAAATCTCTTTGCACAGGAATTGGATTTCATCCTAAATGTTGATAATCTGGTTCCATGTCAACAATAGGGACACAATGACTATATATTTTCTTGGATGGTTTGTTAAAAGGAGAAGGATAGTCAGCAATAACATGTTTTGAAGACGCAAATTTGCCTGAATGCATTTGATATATTAGGGAACAGTTACAGAACATTGTAATCTTCGCATTTGTTTACATCTGATTTAATCAATGCAGAAACCAGCTGAACTGACCAGCGGAGGAACCTATGGATCACACACACCAGAAACACACCCGAGTTATCCTACTACATGCTTGTTCTACTAGTCTTTCACACCTTAACTGTTATAATAAAAAATGAAATTTGACATCACAAAACATGTCTAAACGCAGTGAGTGCAAAACGAAAAGCTTTAAGTACTGAGAAACTTGAAAAGATAAAAGCGTACTGAACGGAATGAGATATTGTGCACCAGAGATGTCAATTTCAGGTCCAGAAAGTAAAAATCCAGACCAGGATTTTGTTTCAACCAATCAGTTGAAGAGTCACAGTGTGCGCAACTAGATGGTTGAAACAAAATCCTGGTCTGGATTTTTACTCTGAACCTGACATCTCTGTTGTACATAAAGGAACCGACTTCGCGCACATTTACGAGACATTAACGAGGATCAACTGGATTTATCCGTTTCTTGGCTTTGCTTGCCGTTATCCCGGTAACCTAGAACATATTGCAGTCCTCCACGCTCCACTCCATGACTGGATTTATGCATGAGCCGAGGCTCACCTGTACTTCTGCCTGGGTGACTCGGCGTAAGGCCGAACCATGTTCCGCGTCCAGAAGGATCCTGGGGGGAATGGGGGAGGGGTGAAAGCACGTTATTTTTATCTTCACCCGTTAAAACGTTCATTTAAAATTACACGAACAACATAGGGCCGACTCTCCACAACTGGCCCACGGATATTTTAATAGGTTAGTAACCCTGACGCCCGGAACACGGCCACTTAGCAACGTACGGTTACTGCGCAAAACAAACGCCGTCTGTCGCCGTCAACACGATTCGCAGAAGAGAGTAACCTAGCTCCAAATGACTCGCCTACCCGAATACGCACTTCATACTATATATAAAATCTATGTAATGTTACCCAAGGGCGTCGCTTTCACTGCTACAGAAACATACCTTAAAAGTTCAAACGTGTCACACAGCTGAGCGCCGTAAGCTACGTCCTGTAAATCAACCACACAGCTGTTATCTTCGTAACATCTACTGACTTATGCGAACTCCCGACTGATTCATATGAGAACCAAGCATCCACTTCCGACTCCGAAAATAATTTTCTGCCCCCTACTCCAATTGAAAACGAACGCGGTAAGAAAATAATATTTACGAAAAAAAAAAATGCCCTGGATACCGGAAGCTGCGTCAACACGCAGTGCGTACGTACGTGTATACGTACGTACGTATTTCTCTTAGCTCTGAAATACGTGCTTTTTAGTGACCCGTCCTCTTCTCGTATGTGGACAAAATTACATGCCTACAAGCATAGTTTGTTTTATATATATATATATATATACACACACACAATTGTTAGATATATTTTGTAATGCTTATTCTCTGTCAAGCTGAAAATGTAATATATTATGAGTAAAATGCAAGTCTTTCAGTTGCCAGACATACTGTGTAGCAGGATGTGGGGCTAGAATCAGGTGAGGAATTATTACAAGAAATATCACTGGCATGATTTTAAAACCTGCAGTGCCAAACATACTCTGCTAGAAACCAGAAAGCAGCTAATGGGAAACCAACTGTCCCACCCCCATCACAGGACATACCTTAGAAGTTTCACACTTTATTTTGAGCTTGCACTGTGTGCCTTATGTTCCTCACTGCTATGCAAATAGATTACCCCCAATGATTGATTGTAGAATTGTATTCCTTAGCCTATAGGCTGGGCAGATGACTGATAACAGGAGATGATGAAACGCACTACAGAAAGGAGGTGTAACACCTGATACGGTGGTGCTCAGACAGCAACCTTGTCTACATCCAAGACAAAGGAGATTGTTATGGACTTTAAGAGAGCCACCCCCCACCGACCCACCCACATAAGTGGAGAGGAAGTCGAGAGGGTTAACATCATCAAATTCCCGGGGCTCTACATTTCAAAGGACCTGAAATGGACTGTTAGCACCTCTCACTTGGTGAAGAATGGATAATGGAATGCACGAAAAGCTCAGCAGAGACTTTAATTCTTAAGAACACTCAAGAAAGCCAGACGTCCCAACCAGCTTCTCGTTAATTTCTACAGGAACACAATAGAGAACATTCTCTGCTACGGTGCTGCAGTGTGCTACAGTGTGCTGCAGTGTGCTACTCCAACTGCACTGCAGAGAATCAGAGGGACTTTGCCTGGATAGTTAAGACTGCGCAGAAGATCGTGGGTAGCAAGCTCCCGGATCTGAACACTGTTTATGCTAACTGCCAATGTAGGAAGGCTAGCAACATCATCAAGGACCCCACCCACCTGGGTTACAAACTGTTTGTCCCCCTTCCATCGGGCAAAAGATTCAGGACCATCAAGGCACGAACCAGCAAACTGTAGAACAGCTTTTTCCTGAGAGCTGTGGCTTCCGTCACACCCCGTCCCACTACAGAACACTGACCATTAAGGCACGAACCAGCAGACTGAGGAACAGCTTTTTCCTGAGAGCTGTGGCTTCCGTCACACCCCTTCCCACTACAGAACACTGACTATTAAGGCACGAACCAGCAGACTGAGGAACAGCTTTTTCCTGAGACCTGTGGCCTCTGTCACACCCCTTCCCACTACAGAACACTGACCATTAAGTCACTCTCACACCTCTGTATTGCTGCTGATATGCACTTGGTCAATATAAATTACATTGACATGTAAATAGCCATAATCTGTAAAATTACTTTTTTCATCCACCACACTGTAGACTGCACTAGGGAATATATTTTTATATTGTATTTCACTAATAGTTGTGTATTTTTTATTATTTAGATTAGATAGATAGATAGATAGATAGATAGAGATAAAGAAATTTCATTGTATTTTTTGATACAATGACAAAGTCTCACGTCTTAAGTTTGTGCTCCATGAAAGCCAGTTCAGTTAAAAATATATAGAAGTTACATTAGTTGTGCAAAGAATGCCAATAAGACATATACATAAAGTATTCATCAGTAAATGTAGTAACTGCATTGTTGACATGTATTATATATGAATGTTTATGCATAATGCAAAACTATACAAGTAAATGTTTCCTCTTAAAAATCGATTTAAATAAATCAAGTGTATACAATCACAAACAGGACTCTCAGTGTGTGTGGTCTGGAGAATGTAACAAAAGTACAGTAAAAGGACTGAATGACTACCCCAAAAGATGGCACAGGGATCACTGCTGGTCCTTCAGTTGGCAACAGAAACACCTTTTATCTCATCATTTGTGACAGGGGTCATTTTTCTTATTGAAAAAAATTATTTACAATTTAAAGAGTTCAAAGATGGACATACATTTTCCCCCACATTCTAAACTAAAATCAATTCTTACATTGAAAAGCCTTTTCACATGCATGTAATATACACACTGGAGGGAACCATGACACTTTGCATGGTACTGATACAGTAAGGTGAAAGTGATTGTCATTGTTGACACACCACAGCACACAGTGCACAACAACGAAACGTGTCCTCTGTACTTAACCCATATGTGACATAGCAATCGGCAGCTAGTTCAGCTCCCATGGAGCAGTGCTTGGGGGTAGTACCTTGCTCAGTGGTACTTGCTGCTTGGGGGTTCAAACCAGTAACCTTTTGATTACAAGTTACCTTCCCTAGTCATTAGGTGACCACTGACGCCCTCCTGCACCCCACAGTAATGTGGGTGGATGACAAGGTGTTGAGGTCAACAAATCACAGACAACCCCAATTCTTCAGACTGCTGAAATCTGGAACTGCTGGAATGCTCTGGAGATGCAGATCAGAAATCCAAGTCATGGACAACACATCTCCATGTGACTGTTCTGAGGCCAGACGAGTCCATGGAGAGCCCAGGATCAAAACCTCAGCTCAGTGAGGCAGAGATTCAGCATTCTAGATTTTTCAATGTGTTTCCGGGTCTTATCATTAATGTATTGGGCAGTGTCTTCTGTACCATGTAAGCTACTTGCGGTCTGGCCCAGTAGTCCTCTCATAAGGCTCTCAGTGGACTCCCCCGACAGGCCAAGCAGGAACCGAAGAAAAATGTCCAGGTGTCCATTCTCACTCTGCAAGGCCTTATCTATTGCACATCTGTGCACATCAAACAGGGATGGTTCTTTGAACATCCGACTCAATTTTCCTAACTGCGTTTCATACACATTTTTCTGCTGTACTTTAAACGAGAGAAAAACATACAGAGCAGCGAGATACTCCTGGACAGTCAAGTGAATAAAGCAATACATCTTTGACTGATACAATGCAAACTCTTCCTGGTAGACTTCCGTGCACAAGCCGGAATGAACCACTGTGTCATCAAAGTCAACACCGCTCTGCCGCCAGTGGCTTTCTGACAATGCTTCCTCACCCTTCTCTAGCATCCAGAATGCCAGCTTCCCCAGTTTGAGGAGGAACTCTATGTCAAATGACTTGTCCTCTGAAGGTCTCCTGTGGTACTTCTGTTTCATGAGCTTCATCTGAATAAGTATGAAGTGTGTGAGAAACCGGGTCAGAGTTCTGGGCACCTCTTTGCCACCTCCATCGTGGAAAGCACGCTCAAGTACAGTGACCATGATCCAGCAGAAGACTGGATTATGACACATGACATGGATGGTTTTCATTGAATTCACATGCTCAATCACTCTATTGGCCAGCTCCTGGTCTCGAATCCTCTTTCTGAAGTACTCCTCCTTCTGCGAGTCACTGAAACCTCTCACCTCCAACAGCCTGTGAATGCACTCCGGTGGGATGCGGCTGGACTTGAAAGGTCTCGAAGTGATCCATATGTGAGCAGAGGGCAACAGGTTTCCCTTGATGAGGTTGGTTACCAGCTTGTCCAATGTGGTAGGCAGGGTTGTGTCACACCAACATTCATTGTAGGTAAAGTTGAGGGGCAGATTAGACTCCTCCAACCCATCACAGATGAACAGGACCTTGCATTCCTCACAGTCCAAGGTCTGAAGCTCCTTCATCTCCGGGAAAAAACTATGGATCAGCTGCATGAGGCTGTAGGAGTCACTCTGCATTAGATTCAGCTCCCGGAAAGGGATCGGAAGCAGAAAATATATATGGTGATAGTCACGTTCCTCTGCCCAGTCCAGAATGAACTTTTGCACGCAAGCAGATTTGCCAATGCCAGCAATGCCCTTGGACAGCACTGAGCGTGTGTGATGCTTCTCAATAGCAGCAAGGCTGAATATCTCATTGGTACCGACAACCACCTCCCGTTTAACCCTCTTGGGTGGCACAACCTGCCTGATCTCATGCTCCTTGTTGATGCCACCGTTACCGCCCTCAGTGATGTAGAGATCTGTAAATATGTCATTGAAGACTGTCTGCTCACCCTGCTTTGCTACACCCTCAAATATGTACTCATACTTCCTCTTCAGAGAAAGCTTCAGATCATACTGTGCTTCATCTGGAGGGGAAGAACAAAAACAAGGTTAACAAAGAATGACAAAGACTGAAGAAAGATTGTATGAATAAGCACACTTTTCAAGTGTATGAATGACCCACGTCTTCTGGTACATTTGACAACACTGATTGAACCAGTCAACTAATAAGTACTTGTGCAGCAACTGCTAAGTAGCAGCAGATCTTACGTCTCTTGATCATCTCCTGTAGGTACTTTGCTGTGGTCTTCAGCTTCATATCCGTCAGGGTCTTCAGCGTAATTCTCAGAGACCCATCCAGGCCACATTTCAGTAGTATATTATCGACCAGGTCCAAAGCATCATATTTTTCAATTGAGCTCTCAAAGCATTCTGGGTAATGCTGAATCAGATTCGATTTGAAGAGCCTCAGCTCCTCCTTTGCCAGTCTCCGCAGAGCCGACATTAGTGTCTGTTTCAGAAATAAAACATGCATAATCATTAAAGTCAATGATGAACTGTCAGGTCACCACCATGTAGAATGCTCAGAAGTCCACCATCCACAAACTAGGGTGTGAGTGTGTAGTTTCATCAGTAGTGGGTTGATTTAAAGTGAACAGGACAATGTTTGGCTACTTTGCAAATAAAGGCTTGAACTTACCTTGAACATGAAGTCAAAAGTAATTGAAGGGTGTCTGCAATCGGATGGAGCCAGCAGTTTCTGGACCTCTGGCCTGGGACTTGGCACTGGGATGCTTGTCTGCTGATGGGTCTGCTGATGGTTCTGTTTCCGAGGCCTGAGGAACAGACAAAAGCATCATGGCAAGCAGCTGGGAGCTTTTGGGCGCTTTTCCACCGCACAAAGTTGGATACTTTTGGTACGGTACTTTTGGTTTTCCAATGACTTCCGGTTGAGTACCAGTACCAAAAATTCAAGTACCAAAAGTGCCAAACCAGTTTGGGTACTTATTTCGTACTTTGAGACGTATCTTTCACTGTCGATTGGTTATGCAAATAGCCCGATTCTGTAACACAATGCGATCCTCGTCTTGACAAAATGTCACAAACTCAGAAAGCAGCAATAAACAAAGTAAAAAAAAGATAACTGTGATCTGGTTGGAAGGTCAGATACAATAAAATCTAGACGGCATAAGAAATTTAAAAAGGATTTTATTTAATATATACTACTGCAGCACGGTACTGGAGAGTCTCCAGATATAGTGATGTGATTTTGTTGTAATACATATTGGGGTATTTATAAGTTAGTTAACATAAAATAAAAAAAAAAATAGTTAGATTTCTTACAAACCTGTCTAGGAGTGATTTAAATAGCAAGAGTGAGAATGATTATGATCATCTCGGAGAACGTATGCAGCGCCCAAGCAAAAGCAGCAGAGGTAAACTTTAAACTGATTTTAAAAACATATATTAGATAGAAATATAATATATGGAAGAAATAATCATTAAAACTGCAGTTAGCTAAGCTTTTCCCATATGCCAAGGTAAAAATGTTTTAGCAAAACTTTAACCCCGTACGCCGTCCATAATGTCCGTACAGAACTGAAAGTAAGAAAAAGTCTGATCTTAATGTAACTCTCTTGAAATATAAGAACTGCATGTGCATAACTTGCAATGTTTAGTTTTAATATCCAACATCGTCCAGCTGCATACTACAGCCATTTTTCGAATTCAGTACAAAATGCCCCGCCTGATGTTGTCCTTTTATTCAGCGCCGATACTAGTTTTTACGACAGGGGAAAACCAACACAAAAGAAGTACCGAACTTTTTGTACTTTATTGAGGTACCGAAAGTACCAAAAGTACCAAAAGTACGGTAGTTGCTGCGGTGGAAAACCCCCCTTTGGCCAAGTGAAGCGAAGTGAAGTGGAAGGTGAACTGAAATTTATTGTTTTTGTTGACACACCACAGCACACAGTGCATAGCAACGAAACGTGTCCTCTGCATTTAACCCAGATGTGACATAGCAGTGGGCAGCTCTTATTTTTAGCTGTGCTGGCCAGCTGTTAGACTCACTTTGGCTTCCTAACTGGCTCGGCTGAGTCGTCACTGTTGTAAGAGTAGCAGCTGGAGGCAGGCGAATCTGGGTCCTCCAGCTGGAGTCTGTCAAAGAATCAAACAGGTTTATATATATAAAATGCACTGTATAACATGTGATAGATTTTGTTTTTGTGACAGACACTATGGTGCCCCACTGCTCGATGCCCAGCATCCCCTATCATTACAGTACCCACAATAGTGTCTCATTTCCCCCGTACAAATTGCAGTACCACTTACTAGATTCATTTGTGTGACCATGGCATTTCTTTGTCTGCGTGCCTGTATAGGATGAGTTATGTCTAATGCTGCAAGCGTGTATGAGTGCATCGTGAATGTGTTCAGTGTACACATGGACTCCTCGCAGCCCATGTAGCTGTGTGCTAATGCCGTGTCCTCGTACTTTGTATGTGTGGAAGGCTCCTTGTTTGATCTGGTGGCCTGCTCCTCAAGGTCCCTTTCGCTCTCCATGGACTGGTAGCTGGGGGCTGGTGATGTGGTGTTCCCCTGCAAGAACCTCCTGATGGGAAAGGCCAAAGCATGGATCACTCAGCCTTACTGGGTCTGCCTCACACTAACATGGCCTTTAGTTAGCTCACAATATTGCTTGATTTGACAGTGACACCACTTCACCTGCCACTTTCGAGGTGGGCCAAAGGCAACACATGATCATGTGCACCAATCTCAAAATCCAGGGAGAAGTTCATTGGGGAGACCCCAGCACCCTCCTCAACCTCTGGGTGCATGTTTGGGTCTTCGGCATCCACCTCAACACCAGCAGACATCTGGGAGGCTGAGTCTTCTATTCCCAGAGAGATGCTTTGGGAGGCTGTGTCCCACCAATCCTGCTCCTCTGACATGCTCATTTCAGGTTAGCCTCAGTCTGGCTTCGGACCAGGAGAAATAGCTGTCCTGATAAAACCAAGTAGTATAATTCAATTACCTAGTACAGTAATTAAAACAAAATAATATGGTATTGTATGTAAAATATACATTCCTGAAAGTTAAGCGCAAATCGATACGGAATGGGTTTATTTTTAGCCGCGTTCGCTATGTATTGCACTAAGCGCATTTCTCGGCATACGCGTACGTCTTAATGCGTAAAAGTAGAGGCATCAATCAGTTAGTAATTGGGTCTAAAACGCTGGAACCGCGCAGGAAACCATCAAACGTAGCTTTTCTAAAAGTAGCTTTTCTCTTAGCTACTCACCTTCTCTCAGCTTCCGCGTTTAATGCGTAATGATGACGGGGGGACCTGCTTACTTTCAGTTTCGCGTCCATGTGCATTATGGGAAATGGAAGGACGCTGGAGCAGAACTGTCAGAGCTCAGGTACAGATTTAAAACCCAGCTTAGAAGCACAAAGCCTCACATAGGCATAATTGATTCTAAAGCGACGTCTAGAAGTCGTGATGGAAAAAATTGGGCTTTTGAGATATTTGGAAATATTTGAAACATCGATTCAGGGTGACACCTAGTGGCCAAACGGCGATGCAGCGTCACAAGTTATTTAAGACATGCAGCCAATTCTGATTGTATCGGTCATTTCATATTCCTACACTTGTGCACTTACAAAATATATTTATCTTTGTCTGTCATTTATTTTAAAAGTGCAATTCTGAATTTGCCGTTATAATCTAGAAACGTATTAAAATAATTAAATAATGACAAACTTTACTCCAAATTTTCCTCTATCCATCCATCCATTTTCTGTAATCGTTTGTCCTATTCAGGGTCGCGGGGGGGCGGACCCTATCCCAGAGGCTACGGGGGTAAGGCATGGATAAGCCCAGGATGAGGAGCCACCTCTAAGTCCAATTTTCCTATGAGCTGTAAATGCATGTCATTATAAATCATGGTATAATAAGAAAGGTAATTACGTCCCCTAAACCGGCAAAATCTGACACTTTTGGAATGAGCTTGTGATACAGAAGCCTTCTGAAATGCATTTGGGTACCTGCTCGACATGCAGGTAAACGCATGAATTTAACGACCCCTCCCACAAACCATGTTCCCCTTCATTTGCATATACTTTGACCCACATATGAACAAGACGACTATTAAAACTAGGGAATAAAATATGTGATCAGGCAGTTTGAGATGTATTATAGACAGAAGACAAATACTGTATATAATTATATCATTAATAAAAAAGCATATGTTAGGTTTTCCCAGTAGAACAGGGAACACCTTTTCATTGAATTTATATAGCTTAAACCCCTTAAATGTTTGGAGATGTGCTGTGAACTCAGGACCTGTTTGATACTGAAGCTGGTGGCAGGTAGTAGACGACGTACATATCAGTTTTACAGCATGAAGTTAAGGCAAGCCAGCCGACGCAAAAAGTTTAAGAAGTGCCCTCTAGCTGTGAGAAGGTTTGCTGGTTTTACATCATTTACACTTAGGAATGTGGAGTTTCCCGTCCAGAATGAGCTCATTTCCCAGCACACATCTGAAGGAAAACCCTGAGACGGAACAAGTTCACCTTTTATGATAGTGTTATAAAGATCACTCACATACACACAGAGGAGGACAGAGCTGCACGCTACATATCCACTACTCAGGCGTGTATGTCAGGTAAGTGTCGCTTCTGAACCACTGGTGAGTCACTTTAAATGGCAGGATAGTGACTGAAATGCCGTCGTGAAGTGACGCTCTGGGGCTCTGCTGCTTTGGACCTCTCGCTGCTGTAACCCAATGCCCGTGCAGGTTTGGCCAGCTACCAGAACATGGCCCTTCTCGCACGGCTGCCTGGGGGCTGATTATTCTCACTTTCTAAAGGATTGGCCACACGTGGTCCTCTGTGAACACTTGTGTCAGGCAATGAAGCTCTGTGTTTACCTAAGTTACTTGTTTACCTATTTTCAGACTGTGATTTGAGCAGGTGTGACTGACAGATGTTTCGTCCAATGAGATGTTTGCTTTCTTAGCCCAGGATGAGCGGCCTTACTGGAGACGGTCAGTCACTGGAGGTGACCAGCAGGAATCCTGCCTCCATGAAAGCCCAGTAAGTATGTTCTAAGAAAACGTCCCCAGGAACACCCCAAAACAGGAGTGAACTGTGTGAGAACAACAGTAACTCCTCACAAGCATGTGATAATAATTTTATCTGATTTACTGGTAATCTGTATGTATATAAATCATTGAGTAGAATCACAAAATAACATCTTAGGGTGTTTTTCCACCACACCAAGTACTGTACTTTTGGTACGGTATTGTTAGTACTTTCGCTTTTCCATTGACTTCTGTGCTTTTATTCAGTGCTGTTACCAGTGTTTATGCCTGTGGAAAACAACAGAAAAGAAGTACTTTATTGAGGTACCAAAAGTACGGTACCTGCTGTGGTGCAAAAGCGCCCTATAGATTGCAAACAAATGTCTCTGTGTGTTTCTTTCCCTCTTGATGATGACGAAATCTTGACGTCCAAACCTTGGCTGTAAAGAGTTACACCCTGTTCCCATAAGCAATTGAGTGATGCAGAAAAACAGGTTGTTCTCCATTGTGGGCCGTCATTGATATATGTTAAAGCAAACAATTGAGTTTTGAGATTTGCTGAGGGTAGATGGATACAGAGGCTTTCCAGCTGCCTCACCATGCCTTCCTGTCAATGTTTGTCTCTACGTGTGCCGGTGGCTGAACTCCGGAGGGCGTAATTGTGCGTCTATGTGCGTTAACATTTGAGTGTGTGTCTTGCATTTCCTCTTATAGTTGGAAGACTGAACGAGATGACAGCATCTATCTAGACTGTGAGAGCCCAGATGTGCTGCCAGAAGGCTTCAGCTCTCAGGCCACGCAGCCAATCAAATGTGGATTTTTGGAGAAGACTCCTCCCCAGGGGTGGGTGTCTCCAAGGTTTCTCGCTGCAGGGACTTTTGTTGGGGATCTACTTCCTTGGTGGCAGCTGCGAGTCTGTGATAATGATACATTACACTGGGTTTTCATTATAATTGTAAATAATAATGACACTTTTTTGAACTCTGAGGGAAAAATCCTCCTTTTGCCTGCCTTATCTTGATCTCATTGGCACACAGACACTTATGTAGGAGAGCACAAGCTTGGCAGTGGAAGGCAGCCGCCTGCAATGATGCCCATGGAGCTGGGGGTTAAGGCCGGGCTCAAACGTTCTCCCAGTCACAGGCACGGAGGATTAACCCACTGAGCCACATGCTGCCCAAAGCATTATTATGGGTGGGCCAGTTTGTGGTTCATTGGGCTAAGCCTCTGTGCCTGTGATCATTTCGTCAAACTATAGGCCAATCAGTCTAACTTGTATAACTGGAAAAGTTATGGAGGCTATAATCAAGGAGAAAAT
>JAODKN010000048.1:6258628-6275010 GCA_026774425.1 Petrocephalus zakoni | reverse complement strand
AGCCCTCCTACCCTTGCCTATGTCGTTGGTGCCAACATGCACCACGACAACTGGATCCACCCCAGCTGGGGCCAAAAACCTGTCCCCACGATCAGGAAGGTCCCCTACCTGGGCACCAGGCAGGCAAGACATCGTATGGGACCCTCTATCACGCGTGCACACATAACTGTCTACACCCCTAATGTGTGTATGCATGTGTCTGTGTGGGAGAGAGCACAAAGTGCAGCTGACAGCACTGTGAGACAATTAAGCTCACACTCTCACAGCGCTGTCAGCAGCACCGCGTTACTCTCCTCAGTGTTAGATGTTGTCTGTGTGTCCAGCCTCTTCACGTTTTGCCTCATATACTAATTTGTGTATCTGAAACTTCAGGTCCTGCCTTTTCCTATAAGACAATGGCATGAAGTCCTACAAGATACTTTTAAAAAATAAGCTGTCGCTATCCTCAGGAGGAGGGCTCTCTCTTCTATTCACTGCCTCCCAAACAGTGAGCATTCGCCCCTCAAAATCTGTGCTGTGCTGCCTCTTCCTGCTTTTCTGTCTGGGCTCTGCCTGCCCCTTCTGACCTGACTGCCACTGGCTTGGTGGTGGTGGGCTCTGGCTAGGACATGGGCATGGGCTCAGGATCTGCCTCAGCACTCCCTGGATCTCCAGGCCCTGGTGTGCTGCCTGACTATGCCTGTCCCTGGTATCCTCACTTTCCTCTGGGGTCAGGGGTCGCTTTGATGCTCTCACCGCTCGCAGTGTGAACCCACAGTTACAGGGTGCCTTGAAGCTGCATCATCACATTGGAGTGCGGCACAATTTTGTATTTAAGCTCACACCACGAATCTGAGATCTGACCAAATCAGAATGAGCACGGAACGATTTCACTAGAGCAGGATGAATTTTAGTGGAGCGCAGAGCCGTATTTAGTGTAGGACCAGGCAGAGCCAACACCCTAGGATTGGAAATTCTCTCCACTCCGCTCAAATGCTCTGGTCATGAACAACCACTACAGCGGTGGGCCAGTATAATCAAAATCTGTTTTCTTGGCCAAATTTATACCATTTATCCCGCACACCCCTACACTGGGCATTTTAAATGCAGAAGCATCCACACGGCTGAGCCCTGGTTTGCATGCAAGGTCCCTGCGGGCAGAGGTGCTGCTTCCCCATGGAGAAACACGAGGAAAGGGCGGTGCCCAGACTCTCATGGATTCTCCCACAGCCGCTTAAATAGCCGCCCGCATGTAACAGCCTCCTGTCTGTCAGCCACAGCACCGCAGCCCCTGCACGGCCATGCTGCTCCCGCGCTGCTTCCCTCTCCTGCTCACGCTTCCAGTGCTCCGCTGCATCTCCAGATCCTACTACCTGGCGATCCGGGAGGAGAGCTGGGACTACGCAGCCAACACCACCGGCGACGACGCGTGAGTCTGTCCCTGTGACCGCCGCAGTCATCAGTCTGGCATGGTTTGGAGAACCCTCAGGCACATGCTCACCGCCTGCCATAAATAATAAATGCAGGTGCACCCCCATTTAGGGTGGGCTCTCATTCTGATGAAACCATCATGAGTGGAAAATTTTGTGAATATGTGTGTAAATAAATTACTACTGTCACTGGAGTAAATGTATAATTACTGCTACTGACTATCTTTAATTAAAAAGTTCATAAATGAATGCAAGTTTATTTCATCAACGCTGCGACTCTCTCTTTTTCAGACACGCAGCAGTTTTCCTGCAGCGGGGCCCCCACCGCATCGGGCGCATCTACAAGAAGGCCGTGTTTAAGCAGTACACAGACGGGAGCTACTCGCAGGAAGTGAGCAAGCCGTCCTGGCTGGGCATCCTGGGCCCCCTCCTTTTGGCCGAAGAGGGCGATGTGATAATTGTGCACCTGAAGAACTTTGCGTTCCGGCCATATTCCATCCACCCCCATGGCGTGCTGTATGGCAAAGACTCAGAAGGCAAGACACACGGGCACTGATGTGGCTGTGATACACAGAGCCAAAGACACACACAGAGTCACACTTACACAGACAGAGACAGACACACACAGAGTCACACTGAGACACAGACACACACAGCGCTTTTCCACTGGCATACAGGAATCAGGTCATACCCGACCCGTACTGTGAGGAGAGGCTAGTTACAGCATGGTTCCAGCTTGTTTTGATTTTACACTGTAGAAGGGTTGGCTCGGTAAAGGTGTTGCTGGGTTTGGAGAGCAACATTGACGTAAAACTGAAGAGACATTTGTCTACTGTTCACACGCTGTACATCATGATTTATTGTGTGTAAATTTGCATCGTGAATCCATCCAATTCAGCTGTTCTGCAGTTCTTGGGAATGCATAAATATATTGAGATGTACAATACTACTATTAATGAATAATAAACAGAATATACCCCTTTTTCTTCAGAAAATACATGCATTTAATCACAGATCAGATTTTGTCTCTATGTATTTCGATCATATAGTGCTGATCCAACGCTTTCAGCCCTGCTGGGCCATGTCAGCGAGGGTACGGGTCAGGTATGGCTCACGTATTTTACAAAATAAAACTGTCTCTTTGTGGTTAGGCTCAGGAAGGACTCAGTTCTTGGTGGCTGTGGAAAAGCGGCAATAGATACATCCTGCAAAGACGTGAACATGCACCTCAGGCCTGACAAAATAACTCTATCTCTCTGTCCTTGTGCTGCTGAGTATTACATCTCTTTGAGACACTGTTTGTTACTCCCTGAAGCATTGTGCTGACATGCTTATGATGTCATTTTGTGCCGGCCCACTGACAGGTGCACTGTATCCTGATGGCACCTCAGGGAAGCTGAAGGAAGATGATGCCATCCCCCCAGCGGGGACCCACACCTATCGCTGGGCCGTGACGCCTCAATTTGCCCCCACCGAAACGGATGCCAACTGCCTGACATGGCTATACCACTCGCACGTCCATTCCGTGAAGGATATCGCCTCGGGCCTCATCGGGCCCCTTCTCACCTGTAAGAAAGGTGCGGCACTTTCTGCCATATCCACATCCAGCGTTACTGTCGAGCACACACTGCACTGCTGAGCATATCCAACAATACTGCACTGTTCAGTACTGCTCTGCTGTTCACACACTGCGATACTGCACTGCTCAGCACACTCTGCAATACTACATTTTTCAGCATATTCTCCAATACTGCACTTCTCAGGACACGTGGGGATACTATACTGCTGATCACACTCTGCAGTACAGCACTGCTGATCACACTCTGCAGTACAGCACTGCTGAGTACACTCTGCAGTACTGTACTACGGATCACATCATGCAATAATGCAACAGTGCACTTCTGAGAAAATTCTGCAATAATGATTTGCTTCAGTCACCACATTAACTTTTCCCCTACTTTCAGGCACCCTGCTGACCTCAAATAGCTTGAGCCAGCTTCAGAGGAATGATGTACACAAGGATTTCTTCCTGATGTTCAATGTGGTGGATGAGAACCTCAGCTGGTACCTGGAGGAGAACATTCAGACCTACTGCTCAGATCCTGCTGGGGTGGACCGTGAGGATGTGGACTTCCGGGAGTCCAACATGATGCACGGTCTGTGAGGTGGCTTTCTGGTTTATTGTAGATTTCCTCTGTTGGACGTCCATGAGACTGGTGAAAACTGAGAGATTCCTAGAATAGAAGAGATATTATCCATCCCTTTTTTAAGCTTTTATATTACTTCACCAGGCATATCCTCCTTAACTGTCTGTTGTGAAAAACAAAAAAATTCAGGGTAATTAACACTCTTCTGTCAGAGACAATAGGTCATATCCCTTTGGAATGAATTATAGTTCAGTTGTTTTTGGGAAAAATTACATTTAATTATGTTTGGGAGTAATCCCGTCCCATCCCCCATGAGTGGAAATGATAATGTTGACAACGACAGCAGGTGACATCTGCTAAGCCACAGGGACAGATTTTCATTAAATAAAGTGGTATTCTCCAAAGGACGCCCCATTCAGAGCTGCTGCCAATGGGGTAAAGTACAGCAACAGAGGCACAGGGCAGAACAGAGGATGCAGAGCTTCAGGCAACTTGGATGGGGAGAGTCATACAAACAAGAAAAGTGTCTCGATGAGCTGAAATGGTACCCCAGAGCTGATCAGCTGTCCTCATGTAAACCACCATGTATTGGCAGCTGATGCAAATTCCAAGGCGCTCTCATTAAAGCAGCTGCATCGGCCATGAGGTCAAGCTCACTGTGTCATGCCATCCCCACCTGCAGCCATAAACGGACATGCCTGGGGCAGCCTACCAGGCCTGGAGCTGTGCAGCAACCAACCGGTCACCTGGCACCTAGCTGGCATGGGCAACGAGGTTGACGTCCACTCCGCTCATTTCCACGGCCACACACTGCTTCACCGTGGCCACCGCGTTGATGTTATCAGCCTGTTCCCAGCCACGCTGGTTACTGCCGAGATGCTCCCAGGGCCTACCGGGAGGTGGATGCTGAACTGCCAGGTCAACGGCCACATGCAAGGTAGATGATGGGAAGGTTATTTGACAGCAGTTTGTATTGCATTAATTGGTGTTCATTCATTTCTATTTCTTTTGTCAAACTGAGCAGTTACAAACAGTGTGCATTATCTCCCCAGCTGGAATGCAAGCCTTTTTCCAGGTTTCCATTTGTGGAGAAGTGGCAGAAGGCCCCACAGCCAAGCCCCCTAGTGGCCGATCCTGGCATCACTACATTGCTGCAGAGGAGTTGCTATGGAATTACGCCCCACTAGGAGTTGACAAATGGAGTAACCTGTCCCTGACACACACTGGCAGGTGCATTTGATCAGCATGCAGCAGTCCAGCACTACTACATGCCCTTGCATTCAATTCAGTTCCATTAAATATATTTTGTATACTGCATTTTCACAACACTACATTGTCTTAAAGTCCTTTACATTATCCCTGTCAACTACCCCCAGAGAGAAAGCCAGAGGTGACAGTGCCAAGGAAACACTCCCTAGTAGGAAGAAACCTTGGGAGGAATCAGACTCAAAGAGGGAACCTGTCCTCCTTTCTAAGACTTTCTTTATATGCTCAAATTGCCATATTCTGGGTGTAAATACAAAAGTCCAGAGATGATATACATGCTAATGTCTGAGCAGGGAGGTGATGATGCTTCTTCCTACTGCAGTATGAACAGTGCCGTAGTACAGGCAAGGCTAGGTACAGGCAGTGCTTGGGGACGGTACCTTGCTTAGGGTACCTCAGCCGTACTTGCAGGTCGGGGACTCTAACTGGAAATCTTTCAATTACGTAGTTGTGCCCCTAACCACTACGCCACCTGCCTGCCCCGGCAATTGGTGATTGCAATATGTAAGGTCCGGTAGGTCTGGCTATGGCGGTCGAAATAGGAGGGAGAGGCAGGTGGGAAAGCAGGCATGGGGCCTGTACTGTGAAGCGAAAGTGACAGCAATTACAGTACAGTTCATATATATAAATATCAGCACAGCAATGGACACTGACACCATGATCTCTAATGATGTTACCTAGTGGTAGCATATATAACATGAGGATTAACAGGACCTAGCACTGATCTCTGTGGGACACCACATTTAACTCCAGTAGGCTTGGAGAATTTAGATAAACACACTAGTAACCAGGAAAGGTCTTTCCTCTTAATGCCAACCACAGATTCTAGCCACTCAAAGAGAATATTAAGTCCACAGTATTGAATGCTTATATTAGTTTCATCAGTAGCTGGAGTTCCTGACCCCATGTTCCTGACCTTTCTATGTAATTCTTTCATTAGACTAAATTTACATAATTAATAGCTTCATTTTTAAAGGATAATGTAGCCTGTCACCATTGGTGGAAATATCACACGAGACACCTGGGTGATATAGTATTGGATTCTTTTTAATCGATTTATATGTTTTTCTGTTGCAAGCTTCATCCCTCTGGATTAATGCTCTTCTGCTGTGTGTGTCTCTCCACAGTCCGTCTGAGGTGTTCTTCTCGAGGGAGGAGGGCAGGCTCGGAGGCATGTACAGAAAAGTGCGCTATGTGGCGTATACCAATGAGACGTTCCAGGCCCGGAAACAGCAAAGAGACACGGAGGAGCACCTTGGAATTCTCGGTAGGTGGAGTCAGCCTTTGGACTCCTGGCATGGGGACTGATATGGGGAGCCACCAGTGGGCTGGCTGGTGAGCGAGGGTCACAGAAACTGTGATCTCAGTGTTTTGGAGATCGGCTTGCAAATAAGATAGCAGCCAGGCTTTTGATGACACCCCCGCAGGCCCGGTGGTCAGAGCTGAGGTGGGGGACCTCATTCACATCACATTCCTGAACAAAGCCAGCCGAAGCTACAGCATTCAGCCCCATGGTGTGCAATATGAGAAGCGTCACGAGGGCACCCTCTACGGCAGTGGTATGTTAGACCAATACCCTTGCGGCTGTTTTAGTGCTTGTGCTCTGCATGTTCTATGTATGGATCTGAAGCTGGTGACGCCAAGCCTGCCATGGTAGGTTTTAATGTCACTTTGGCTGTTTTGAGTGTTCTTATATGGAGGTAAAGCTGATTGGCTGATTCAGGTGCCCAATCAGATACTGAGATGCCTGGAGCTTCGGTCCTTCCTGGTACACAATTCACCTACACCTGGAAGGTGCTGGAAGGTCCCTCCCCCAGTGACCCAGCATGCATTACTTTCCTGTACTACTCTGCCTCTGACCCAGTCCATGACACAAACTCTGGGCTTGTGGGCCCCCTGCTGGTGTGCAAGAAGAACACACTGGACGAGAAGGGTGCTCAGGTAAAGTTCAGCGCATGTCAACCAATATGAACTCCGCTTGCACTTGCAGGTGGGGAGTAAGTAGCACAGAAATGTGCCTGTTTGATGAGCAGTGAGCACAAGGCAGAGAAGCTGGACATCCTGACATGTGCTGCTCTTTCAGTACAGTGTGGATAAGGAGTTTTTTCTACTGTTCACCATATTGGATGAGAATCTCAGCTGGTACCTGGAAGACAACATAGAGATGTTTGGGACTAATGAGTCCCAACTGCAGAACCAGGGCTTTCAGGAGAGCAATAAAATGCATGGTATGTGGAAAAGTCCTGCTTACTGTAAATGTTCAGCCATAGCTTCTAACTGCTCTAATTACACTTGCTGCCTCTGCTGGCCATGATTTGTGCTGCTCTTCCTATTCAGTTGGTATCTTTAGCTTTCACTTGTTGCAACTTGTCGCTACCGTTTTTTTCCACGTGACCTCCTGCTGGTGGCGCTGTTGGATGCTCTGCAGCAGTGAATGGGTTTATGTATGGGAACCTTCCTGGGCTGGAAATATGCCTGGGGGCCCGGGTATCATGGTACACCTTGGGATTAGGGACGGAAGTGGACATCCATGGGGTCCATTTTGAAGGCAACAGCTTCCAGCAGGAGGGCATGACCAGGGACACACTCAGCCTGTTCCCTCATACTACTGTGACTGTCTCCATGGTTCCAGACTCTGAAGGTGAGCTCCTTTCTTGCATACCTGTCATTGGCTGAGAAACTTCATATGTCTTGTGCTTTCCTTGTTGATGTTTCACACATCAGGCTGAATTGGTGTTTGATGAAAATTCATGCCAAGCTGGTGGTGAAAAATTAGATTTTTCCTGCACGGATTCCTCTGCCACCTGCAGGCACATTTGAGGTCAGCTGCAAGACTAGTGATCACTATGTGGGCGGCATGAGACAGCAGTACTCTGTGTACCGTTGTGGAGATGCTCCACCCACCACAACCTTACCTACAAACACTCCTCCTTGGGTGCATTACTACATAGCAGCTGAGGAAATTGAGTGGGACTATGAACCTAGTAGGACCTGGGAGTTGGAGAAGCACAACACCACTGAGGAGAGCAGGTGTGCCTTGTGTCAATGTCCAAAAACCTCATTGGTTTGCAGGGCACCTCACAAGATGTACAGCAGTGTTGATCCACATAAAAAATGTCGCTTACTCAATTCCTTTCGGTTTTGGCAGCGATTTTGTGGGAAAGGTGGAGAAAGGGTTGGGGCCAAAATTCAAGAAAGCTGTGTACAGGGAATATACCGGAGCCTCATTCCAGAGTCAGAAGGTCCAGCCACCAGAAGATGAGCACCTGGGAATCATGGGTAGAAACTGTTTTTCATCTTATTGGAATTGAGTAACACATGGTGAATTATGCACTGAAATGAAAGGAAACCTAATGTAAATAAATGCTTGTGTGTGGTTGCATGTGTCATCCTTGCCAGGGCCCATTATAAGGGTGCAGGTTGGGGAGCAGGTCATGGTTACATTCAAGAACAAAGCCAGCCATCCATTTTCAATCTATGCCCATGGGGTGGAGATGAGTGCTACCCATCGTGAGCCGGTACAGCCAGGTGATGCAGTTCATGTTACACAGTTCTGTTCCTTTCATTCTCCATGATCACATACTCATACATCATTGTGTTAAGCCTATCCCAGGCCAAGAGGCAGAATACTTCCCTAATGAGATGCTAGTCAATCACAGAGCATGAGATAGGGGACACCCTTGATGGGATGCCAATCAATCACAGGGCACAAGGCAGAGGACACCCTTGATGGGATGCCAGTCCAACACATAGCATGAGGCAGGGGATACCCTTGATGGGATGCCAGTAGGCTCACTCTCATGCACTGCAGATCATATAGAGACTACAGTGCACCTAAACATTTTTTGATTGAGAATGGAAGCTGGAGGATCTCGAGGGATCCAGCAGACACACGTCTATGGAGCATCCAGACTCCAGACACTCAGGTGTAGGACTCTGACCCCTCTGGAGTTGTAAGGCTACAGTGGTCCATACTGAGCCACCACAATGTCCATTATTGTGCTGGTTTGGTTCAAGCAATGCACCATATTCTACTTCTGTGTATTTAAGGTGGAGTAAAACAGTACCAGTGGCACATTCTGGAAAGATCCGGCCCAGGACCGTCTGACCCAAACTGCATCTGCTTTGCCTATTATTCATCTGTAAATTTTATCAAGGTTGGTTGTTATTAACTCTATGTTGTATCATATTACATTTAAGACATTTTTGCACTGTAAGTTACACTGAGGGCTTAGGAATCAGTCGCCTCGTTAGGCTGTAGCAGCCAGATTGTTCTCCTGTAGGAGCCTGACCCTGAGGGTCATCAGTAGCTCCCTTGCCTCTGTTTCTGGACCTGGCAGAGCAGGCTGATATCTGCAGTGTCCTGTAAACACTAAGTACACTGCTTCCCACCTTACCCCTCTACCTGTTCCTCAGGTTATCCCCCCACCACCCAGACTAGCACTGGCCACTTTACATTATTATTATTAATCTATTTATTGCTAAGTTATGGTCACTGTTTTTATTCTGCTCCCTTATGCTGCGGCTGTCTTGCTTATTGTTTATATACATACACATTGCACTATGTATATGAGCCCTTCTGCTCAAGCCCCCCTGTTTTGCACTTTGACCATTTCCCTGTCACTGCTGTTGTACAGTACTGTGCAAAAGTCTTAAAGCTGTTAATCTGGGTAGTAAGTGTATATTTGCTCCAAACAAAAACCCCAATTAATTTTAGCGCATATGCAAATTAAGAGTAACACAACAAAAAATAAACAGGAATATCTTCTGTTCTCCCATAAGTCACTGATATCTTGCTTGATGGCTAGATGAGCACCGCTTCAGATCCCAAACTTCTCCTCTGGGGCACCTCTGCCATTCCATGTGTTCATTAAATTTCACCACCAGTTCACTTAATTAATTAAGGTAATTAGTTAATAACTCAATGAGGTACTGATTGCCCTAAATACCAGTGTGCTAGTGGCCAAGTAAAAAAATGCATGAGTATATTGGATGGTGCTGTAAATACTGAGGTGACTTTAGGAGAAGCTTTGAAATGATTAAGCTAACAGACCTTGGCAGAAAAAAACATAGTTTTACACCTATATGAAGGTAATTTAAAAATCATTTTCTTTGACTGCCTAAGACTTTTGTATAGTACTGTATGTTGCACCATGGTCCTGCTATTTCATGCCACTGTATACATGCATATGGAAGGTCTGACATTAACCTAACTTGACTTGACTTATAGTTCTGTGATAGGACTTCTGAGGGTCCAGGTACCAATTCTGACAGTTGTTTTGTTTTAGGACATCATGAGTGGGCTAATCGGACCCTTGATAATCTGTAGAAAGGGTACACTTGACCAGAACAGACGCAGGACAGATGTGGACAGAGAATTTTCCCTCCTCTTCTTGGTGTTTAATGAGAACCAGTCATGGTACCTGTGGGACAACATCCAGGCCCATCTAGGAAAGGACCCAGATAGTTTCCATATGAGCCAGGACTTCCAGAACAGGAACATGATGTTTGGTGAGGCCTAACATCCAGACGAGCAAGATGGTTTGTTTCAATTGTTCATTGAATGTGTGTCAAACCACATGAAGATGTGATGCAGATTAGAGCTGAAGCTCTGCATACTGTGAATGAGACCCTCACTCAGCATCTCCTTTGTTCAACTTACAGCAATCAACGGATATCTGTATGGCAATCTCCAAAAACTGACCATAAACCAGGGGGAGCGGGCAGACTGGCATCTTCTGGGGATGGGCAGCGAAGTGGACATACACACAGTCCACTTCCATGGAGTGACCTTTATCTACAAGGTATTCCTCCTCAGAGCTGCTCACTGTCCTGCCCCAGCCATAAACAGTTAGATAAGAAAGTGTAATCTTTGTAAGGAAGTAGAAAGTTTCCCTGGCTCTGCCTCTCTGGGATGTAACCAGCAGCTTCCTGCTTCTGCAGATGGATGGGGCTCACCGGAGCGATGTCTATGAGCTCTTCCCTGGAACATTCCAGACTGTAGCCATGGTAGCAGAGAATCCTGGGACCTGGCTCCTGCACTGTCATGTAGCTGACCACATGTATGCTGGTATGGAGACCACCTTCACTATCAGGAGCCGGGCAGGTGAGGGAAATGAGGCCTAACTGGACTGTATTGTGCTCAAGACACCCTGAAAAATACTAGCAGTGAGATCGGAAAAAAAAAGAAAAACTAACTGCCATTTAATAGCCACAGTTATGACTGCTTCTGTTCTGAAAAGACAGGAGCACCATGATGAGTTGATTAGCATAGCATTAAGCTTGAGGATAAACATCATCTCCCTTAGCCAGTATGATTCCATGTGTCATTTGTTGACAGAAATAAATAGAAAAGTATGCATGGAAAACAATTCTGTAGAATGCACACTAATGCCATGGGACCTCGGAAGGAGATCATGTGGGTTTGTCCATCCAATCAGATGTCAAGTAATTCCACTCTTCCAAACCTGACACTTCTCTTTCACTTCTCTACTTTCAGATGGTAACTCCTCTTATAATGGTGAGAGCATAACTATGGCATTGATGACGGCCAAGGTGGTGATGATGGAGGTTGTGGTGTCAGTGGTGATGTATTTGTGGTGGAGATGATGGGTGTACTGGTGACAGTGGTGATGATTGAGGTGATGTAGATAATGGTCTTGGTGGTGATGATGATGATGATGATGATGATGATGATGATGATGGTTATGATTGTGGTCCTGTCTTTGCTGCACTGTGGAGTTATGGAAATGGTTTTGATTGTAGTAATGGTGGTGTTTATTTTACTTGTTGCCTAGCTGCCCCGGCAATGAGGACGTCATTGTTTCTCCTGAGGGCGATTCCAACCCTGACTTCCCTCCTGGGGCTGCTGCTGTCTACTCTGCACTAGGGACCTCATCTTCACTGCTACCTGTCGGCTGTCTGCCTCCCTGGACCTGTATTGACCCTGGAGGGGGAGGCATCTCAGTCTGTTTGCAGTGCAATATGATGAGTCATGTAGATCTACAGCCCTTCCCTTCATCAGAAGGTCTCTTGTTTTCACAGGTCTTCTAATGTAAATCATATAAGCTTGTAGTTTGATGACCTGACATATTACGTAAGCTGCGAACAACTTAATTACCCCTTATATGTTAGCAGTCTGTGTAGGAGGGCAAGGGTACATTTAAACTAGCAAGCTAAATACACCAAAAAGAGATCTTATGAAGAACATTCATGGGACATAAAAATTCCAATAATGAATAAAAACTCCAGTAATGAAGAATGTCTGAGACCATTTTAGCTGATCATTTCCAAAACTGAAATCTAGTAATCAATCTTACAGAGACACAGAAGCAAACTCGAAATTTCATTGCAGCAACTCAAAATCATACTCAGCAGTTTGTATGACCCCCATGTGCTTGTATGTATGCCTGAAAACGTCAGGGTACGCTACTAATGAGATGATGGATGGTGTCCTGGGGGATGTCCTCCCAGATCTGGACCAGGGCATCAATGAGCTACTGGACAGTCAGAGGTGAAACCTGGCGGTATCAGATGGACCAAAACGTAATGTCCCAGAGGTATTCTATTGGATTAGGTCAGGCGAGTGTGGGGGCCAGTCAATGGTATCAATTCCCTCATCCACCAGGAACTGCTTGCATACTCTCGCCACATGAGGCCAGGCATTGTCGTGCACCAGGAGGAACCCAGGACCCCCTGCACCAGCGTAGGGTCTGACAATGGGTCCAAGAATTTCATTCTGATACCTAATGGCAGTCAAGGTTCCGTTGTCTAGCCTGTAGAGGTCTCTAAGTCCCTCCATGGATATTCCTCTCCAGACCATCACTGACCCACCACCAAACCGGTAATGCTGAATGATGTTCCAGGCAGCGCAACATTCACAATGGCTACAGGCCCTTTCACTTCTGTCACATGTGCTTAGGGTGAACCTGTTCTCATCTGTGAAAAGAACAGGGTGCCAGTGGTGGACCAGCCAATTCTGGTATTCGGTGGCAAATGCCAATCAAGTTCCACGGTGCTGGGCAGTGAGCACACACTTGATGACGCCGGGCCCTCAGGCCACCCTCATGAAGTCTGTTTCTGATTGTTTCTTCTGAGACATTCAAACCAGTGGCATGCTGGATGACATTTTGTAGGGCTCTGGCAGTGCTCATCCTGTTCCTCTTTGCCCAAAGCCGGTCCTGCTGATGGGTTAAGGACCTTCCACGGCCCTGTCCTCTAGGATTTTCCATCCTAGAGGAGTTGGACTGCCTGTACAGCCTCTGTAGGGTCCAGGTATCGCCTCATGCTACCAGTAGGTACACTGACTATAGCCAAATTAAAAATTTGTGAAAAAACATTTATGAGGAGGGAAAAATGTCAGTGGCCCCCACCTGTTAAACCATTCCTGTTTTGGGGGTCGTATCACTGTTGCCCATCTAGTGCACATGTTGTTAATTTCATTAACACCAAAGCAACTGAAACTGATTAACAACCCCCTCTGCTACTTAACTAACCAGATCAATATCGCAGAAGCTTCATTGGCTTGATACTATACCTTGATTAAAAACTATTCCTTTCATTCCTGAAGGAGCAGGCCCCCCTTCAGGGTCCATGGCTGGCATGGCTCACAGCACTATCAGTAAGGGAAACCACAACCCTACATTACCTAAATAAAGACTTCAGCGTACGCATATACAACCCTTATGGGTACATATGTTCAAACACTACCATATAACAAACTGCGTATAGCATAGTATAGCAGCTACATGCCAGGCCCTCGGTCATTCTGTCAAGGATCCGGGGACGGCGGGGCATAGTGCAGGCAGAAGGCAACAAGGTGACGACCCACTTGCGGCTCCAGAACAAAAAAGGGGTTTATTGGGAAGAAAACTAAAGCTGGGAAAACTACAAACGAAAACAGACCACGAGGGGTCACAACAAAAACCAGAAACAGAAACACTGAATAAATCAACTAATAAACTACAACTCAAAACAGGAACAGGACAACTAACCAGCACAAAACTAAGGAACACTACAGACAGGGTAGGACAGGCACCGACCCTGACAGTTGTAGAAGGGCCCCTGGGGTCCCGGGACTCTAGTTGTATGACCCGTAGCCGGCACCTCCTGGGACCTGGGGATTCCAAGGTGGTATCAGAGCAGGAACCAGGACAGGAGGCCCCCTAGGGGACCGTAGCTCCAGGTGTAGAGGGTCCAATGGGCTCTGTTGTACCAGGGGCACAGGGCATTGGAGGGGCCACAGGGCTAGAGAGCGCAGTCCACAGGGTTCCCCCCCCTCAAGGCAGGAGGCCAGCCGAGGGTCTCATTCGGGCCAGCAGGGCCAGAGCTGGCAAGCATGCAGGAACTGTCTGAGCGACGGCCGCGGGCGAGACTCCCCGCGGACAGTCGCAGTTCCATGACTGTTAAATAAAGCGATCATAATCCCTCATAAGAAATACATCCCTGTATCTCAAACACTCCAGGCAGCTAACATCAGAATATCTCTCTTGTAAAATGTTTGAGAAATATGACAGCTAATGTTAGTTAGCTGAAGCTAACCTTAATGCTAACATTACCACGTCAAAATTACCATGGCCCCTTTAATTAAAAACAATATAATGCCAGAAATTAGATTTATTCTGTAATGTCATGTAATTAACATCTCATATATTGGTTGAATTGTCATTTGGTTAACACTGAAAAAAGAAATTTTGCCATGAAATTACTGAAAGACTAGGTTTAACATTTGGTATTCATGTTAACTAGCTAACAAAACTGGAAGCATGACTTATGACAATGTTACCTAGCTCAGGGTATCTGCAAATTTTTTATATGCAAATTCAATTTTTAAGACCTTTTAAAGACCTCTAAGATGAAAAATTACACCACACCGGCAAAAAAAAATAAAAACACAATAGCCAAGAATTTGGTTGATTTCAACAAGGCAGATATTTATTGGAGCAACAGCTCTAACATAAAACTGCCATCTAATTCTAAAATATTATGGCTGTGAATGTGCAAACAGGCACAGAAAGTAAAGTGCAAAAGTGCAAAGAACCCAAATATTTTTGTTTCTGTTGATGTGTTAGGAGTCGCAGTTCAGTAGCCTGCTTTTCAACATCTGCTCCTTCTTCTCCTTTTGCTCGTCGCCTCTAGAGGATTGGACTTGGTAATTAATGTTGCCCTGTTGGTTCCAGCAGCACTCTCTGCTTCTTCTGCCATGTGGTCAGCATCCTTTTGGAAACTCGTACATACTCTTTCCAGTGAGGCTCGCTTCCTCTTGAGTTCCTCAAGTTCCTCCTCCACGTGTTTTCATTTTTGCTTTTGCTCATCTTTTTCTTTTTTTTTTGTTTCTCTTCATCTAGGTATCTTATATACCTGGTGCGTGCAGTGGCACAGTAACCATCTCTTTGGTCAGAGGCACTTTGGTTACTCCCCAACACACTCTGACATGGTCGCATATAAGCATCTGTGCAACAACTGTGACCTCTGATAAGTTACAGTACAGGTCTCCACCTCTTAATTTGTGGAAAACCCTAGCTCCACTTCGGCTTGCCCAAGGAACAGCAGCAGCAAGTTCTTGCAGAACATCCAGAGGTCACGATAAGGCCCACTAACTTTTTGATGTAAAAAGACATCAACTCTGGATAGTGGTGAAGGAGTGAAGGATATAAAATCCAAACCTTTGGCCTCATTGTGCAGGAGAGTATCAAACTGCTGGGATATTACATTACCTGTAATTAGATTAGATGCAGAACAACAATGTCAATACACAGCACCACAATTAGAATAGCAAAGTGATTTATAACCCAAATTTCCTATGATACCAGAAATGTGCAAATATCTTTGGGCTCATCAAAGAAAATATGTTAACTGGGCTGATGCTTGTTTTCAAACACCAAGAGTTGGTCTTATAAAGACTGTTAAAATCTATGTGTTAAAGTCATTTTCCCTGTGAACTGTGTTGCTCTGAAGGACTGCTGTGAGTAACAGAGCGTTAATCTCACAGGCTTATAAGTTTCCATGGCAATGGAAAAACAATCCTTGGTGCTCATTCACGCTGTGAGGTCACAGTTTTTATTAGCACTATTTTAATTACATTTTATCTTTTTTAAATTCTTGCTGGTCATAAGCTGCACCTCTGTTCATTTGTGAATATTTATTTTTTTCTGTAAATATAGATGTTTCCTGTGGTTGTTTACCCTCAGAATTCATCTTGAAAACACATTCATACCTTTGTAAAAAAATAGGGCCTGGTGCCCTGTGATGGACTGGCATCTTATGCACAGTGTGTCCTGCCTGGTTCCCTCTGCTTCCTGGGATGGGATCCAGGCCAGAGTGACCCTACACTGGATCAGCAGCTATAAAACATAAATGGACGTTTGGAAATAGGACAGTGATGGACATGTGCTTAGGTAATGAACATTATGTTCTGTTGTTCAGCAATGAACAGACTGGAGAAGTAGACTTAGGTTTTAATCCTAGATATATTCAGAAAATACACTCATCTAAAGGATTATTAGGAACACCTGTTCAATTTCTCATTAATGCAATTATCTAATCAACCAATCACATGGCA
>JAODKN010000048.1:6170241-6182643 GCA_026774425.1 Petrocephalus zakoni | reverse complement strand
GTAAGTGGCCCTTTTTGAAAGGAAAAAGCTTCACACAGTCAATTCAAGAGGAAGGAGCACCCAAGAGGCAATTAAAGCCAGGTGGTAATTGCAAGTTATAAAACATTGCAAATAATTATTCTTAAATATAATTTTTAGTATTACATTGATTTCATTTATTGGTGTGCTGTGCATTTATTAAATCTATTTGCCCTACATTTTCCTTTGTTCACATTATGCGTATCATCTTTTACCTTGTTTATCTCTGTAAGGCACAATATCCATCTTCATCTATGCACTATGCTCTGGCTGCAGTATGTACCGTAATTTCCCCCTGGGGGAAATGATAAAGTCAAACTGAAATCGACACTTCTCTAAATCCATGTACATTTTGGGAAACTGGTCAGACAGTCCTTGCAGCCTTGTTTGAGAGCCTGATGGTGACAATCACAGTCTGTTGAGCCACGCACCACCCCCACAATGTTAATGAACAAACAGTTATGACTATTTGAACCAGACCACAAAGTCACAGCACATGGGAGATCCCATCAGCAAAGTAAATGCTGCAGGAATTCACAGGTGATATATGGATACAGCGAGGCACACGGTCAGCCATTCCCACTGGGCAGCACTGGGAGAGCTGGAAGATAAAAGCAGTTTATCAAGGGTGAAACAAAACCGTCTGGACAGATCCGTCCCTTAACTACATGCACAGTCCTGAGCTCAGTTCAAGTGTAGAAGCCATCATGAAGTATTCAGAGATACTTCAGACATAAGGATCTTTCATCATTGCTCAGAGTAGAACGCAGACAACACACACACACACACACATATTCTCTCTCTCACGCACGCACACACACACACACACACAGCTTCTCTGCAGTAATCATGAACGCCGCAGACAAAGCGACGACGCTCAGATTTGGCTAATTCTCATCACCGACCCATCCGCTGAAGGGAGGATCTCAGAGGGAAAGGCGTCATTTATAGCTCGCACCCCAGTACAGCAGCTTTATTCACACATACTAACCTGGCAGCCCACGTGTCCGCACAAAGGAGCCACTGCAGGAAGGGAAAGTAACGCCGCCTGTGGATTATAGGACCCTGGAGCGCCAAAACCGTCTGCTGCGTACTTTAGCTAAACTACAGACAGCGTTAGTTCGTAGTTTTCGTTTATTACTTATTCTTGTAGCGGTTACTGACAACGAGGAACGCGCACTAGTTCATCTAGTTCTTCTTCTTTGTAGGGCTTTATGGCAGTTGGCAACCAGCTGAAATGGAGCATTACCGCCACCTACTGGGCTGGAGTGTGATACCAAAGCTGAGGCTTAAATAAAAAAAAAATAAAAATAATAATAATAAATATTAATAACAAGAAGAATAATAATACAAAATAAAGAAATAAAATGCAACTATATCCTTTTAATAAGCCCCGATTCTTTCAGGAATCGTACTAGATATGTAACACTGACTTCCCCCGACCTTTTTTGCAGTAAATCTTGAATATTCAGTGCGATCTTCTCTCCCTCCAGTCGCAGCCGCAGCCTTTCTCGCTCCCCCTGATAGGCAGGACAGTGTAAGACTACATGCTCCACTGACTCCGTGCAACCACAGTGCTTAGTTCATCTAGTCCCAAACCGTACCGCTTTTAAAGCCAGAACAGATCGCCACTTCCGGAATGTCCAAACGCACTCCGCTCGAACGGAAATTGCGTCACTTCGTACGAAAACGAAAGGCTATAATGATAAT
Organism: Petrocephalus zakoni; assembly: GCA_026774425.1. Classification (NCBI taxonomy): domain Eukaryota; kingdom Metazoa; phylum Chordata; class Actinopteri; order Osteoglossiformes; family Mormyridae; genus Petrocephalus; species Petrocephalus zakoni. The sequence continues at coordinate 6,180,915 of JAODKN010000048.1, read as the reverse complement.
AGACCGACTGGGGAAAAAGATTATAATAAAATAAGCCCACTGTTCTGATCTGTATGGTTAAGCACCGTATAAACAGCAAGTCATACGGCTCGATGTCGCTTGTGTCTAAATTGATAGTAATTATAGCGTGTTGGTGTTTGTGTAATAAAAGGAAAATGCCTGGAAGATACGTGAATGTTTACTAAAACGTTTTAGATTAAATACTTTGTCAAAAAGCACCGCAACGTTCTCGCGGAAATGCACCGATTTCTGTACCGACTACATCGTTTCTGCAGTTAAGCTGCAAATATAGCTCCACTAGGTGGCGCTTTGTATCAGTGTATCCATGAATAAAGGCGTATCTAGATCTCGCGGTGAAGCACAGTGCTAACATATCCCTGCTTTGATTGCATTCTCGTGCACAAAGTATCTACGCCTTTGCATTCATTGGGATTGCTGAATGGAGACTGGAGTTGAGGATGCACCCTAATAGTTAGCCGAATATCTGATCTGAACATGTATTCTCTGCCTTACATGTTCTTGTCCAGTTTGGGGGAGGGGAGGTGAGAGTGTCTCCCATTTACCATTAATGGGCAGAAAGCAGCGGGGCACCCTAGATGGGATGCCGGTCCATCGAAGGACACATGCTAAATTACAAACTACAAAACCAAAAGCTAATCACTGATACGATTTTTCTGTGTAGTTAATGTTTTTGTTTTTGTTTTCAGTAGAAAGTCTGATGTAAAAGACATTATACTCCCCGACCCTAAAAGCACTTAACTGATGTGCAGGTCTTGTTTAGCCTTGATCATATTGGCAAGGCTTCCAAAGAGATATTCTGCAATTTACACAGTTTCGATTTTCCCGAAGTCTTGCACTGCTGGCTGGTTTGATCAGAATCCGAATCGGGAAATTGCTTAAATGCTTTGATGTTTTGTTTTTATGCAGTTTTTCTGCTCTTAGTTGAGGTCATTGGGTAGTTTAACCTTGACAACAGATTTTCCTATCAGTAATATCCGTGTTTTGTGTTTGGAAGAGGAATCGTATGCCTGAAGACGAAAGCAAATGTATGGAAATTACTTATAGAATGAACCCAGCAAACAATTTTCGGTTCGACGAACGTTCCCCGAATGTCCGCTGAGCGGTGCGGGAACGTTTCCCGCATTACGTAAGCGAACGTTCAAGAACGTTTTCTTAACGTTCCCGGAACGTTCGTTTTTGAGAAACTGTACGGTTCACGGAACTTTCTCCAAACGTTCGTAGGACATTCATCAAAGTTCGCGGTAATTATATAAAATGTATATTAAAATGTGGCATCGCTTACGGTTTTTTCGTGTTGTTCTTTATATATCTTACCGGGTTTCCTCTATATCCGCTTATAAGCGCAGCAATTAATGGATATGTCTCTTTCACACTCCAATACTGAACTATTTGACTCCCTGAGCAGTAATTTCATAATGCCAACTTTGGATATTTGAACTCCAACTGTCCGACTATGCTTGGAGAATTGAACTGATAAATGTTACACGCGTACGGACCGTACTTTGAATAATATGTGGTTGCTGTACTGGCAGAAGAGCAGCTAGGGCAGACCTTGAAAGAGACATATCCAGTAATCCAGTAATTGCTGTGCTTAGAGGAAACCCGGTCCAGGAGAAAGTGTGGTTCCACAAAGCTGAGCTCAGAAGAAAGGCAGGCTCCTCAAGGCTGGGAATTAGGGGCCTAGGAGAAAATGAGTCTCCTCAAAGCTGAAAACGAACCCAGGAGAAAGGAAGGCTCCTCAAGGCTGATTAGGAACCCAGGAGAAAGGGGGGGGGGGCGGGATTTTCAAAGCTGAGTAGGAGCCCAGGAGAAAGAGAGGCTTCTCAAGGCTGAGGAGGAGTCCAGGAGAAAGGACTGTAGAGGTATGCTGGTGAGATGATACATGCCGGTTGGGGGATGCTGATGCACTAGGATGATAGATGCTGGTTCGTAGATGAGGGATTGGCTGTTGACAGTGGATCAGTGGGTGGGAGTGGGGAGGGGGGGGAGTGGCAGGGACCACCTCCCATGGCCTCCCTCTCACCATGATAAATTGCTTCCTGTGTGTGTATCATATCTTGCCTCCCAGACAGATGTTTCCCAGCATGTTAAACAGGGGCTTCAGGTCCTTCACATATCCAGTCCCTCAAGCTTCAGGGCACACAGAACACTGCTAGGGGGTAGTCTTGAGCATGCTGCCCTCTACTGCTACAAAGACCCTACCATGCCACCGTCCACTGTCACACAGAGCTGATTGGTTTTTGACTGGTTTTGATGCTTTGTTTAAAGGAAGTTAATCTTCCAAGCACTTATCTAGTTTAGGCATGTGGGAAGCATGGGGTCTCTTCCAAGAAGCACATGGCACAAGGCATGGTCAGTTCATGGTCAGTTCATCATAAGACAGACACACACACACACAGACACATTATGAAGCAGTGTTCTTATGAATAAAACTAATTTAACTGTGGGCCAAAAATAGGCCTCAGTCTGCACATAAACATGGATGCAATAAATTGCACAAAATACAAAACACATGAGAAAATTCAGTCATGCAGCCAGTTACACAGTATCTGTCATCTACACAAACACAGTAATGGAATCGCTAATCTCTACAGCTGCAATTACAGAATTGCCTCCTACATTATAAACCATAATAGCTATAAATTCTTCAGTGGTCCCTCATCTCTAGGACCCACTCAAATAAACCTACATGTGTTGGTGTCTGTGGCGTGTGAACTTTATCATTCCAAACCACCCCTTCTTTCAAATTCATGCTGACAGTAATCTACTAAAGAGGTGCCATCCTGAAAACACCTTAAGTCCTTTGTTCTCCATGAAACCTCAGCTGGCAAAGATAAGTGAGGTGCCACAGAAGAACAGAAGAATTACTTCTGTGACGTCTTCAGTATAATTTCTTCTGGGTTTACACTGTCAGCAGATGGAATTATTTTATTTGAAGCAGAGAGCTGGGGAAACTAAAGAGGGTTATAATTTTTATATCAAAGTATTTGTACAAGCCATTTAATCAGTACTCATTTTCAACGTTACTCATTACTCAAGCACTTAAAAATTTTGAGGCAATTTGGAAAGTAATTTTTAACTAAAGATTTTCACTTAAACAGTAACTTACAGTTAAAAAAGTAGATCGTAAGTGTTTTTCTCAAATGACACAAAAACATATGGCATAGACAGACACACAAAGGCATGCAGACAGCACGCAAAGATTTTCACGATTTATTCCCAGCAAACACGGAACGTTCAGGAAACGTTCCCTAAAGGTTCTCTGAAGGCCACATGATGTGAAACTCATGTGAAATGCATTCTATTTGACTGCCGATTAAGTCAATTGTCTCCAATGTGTACTCGATGAACTCCAATAAACGAGAGCACATCTGGGTATTCCATCAGTACTTGACTCACGAACTTAATTGATTGGTCCATGACTGGTACAGAATTAACGCGTGTGTTTCTGCGCCTAGCCACCACGTAACTGACAGATTTGAAAAACGCTGAAAAAGACGGGTGAGGTAAATGTTTTAGCTTTTTTACTATTACACGCACTAATCTAAAAGAACTCTAAGATTTTTTTAAAATATTTTATTCACGTATTTCATTTTCGACAGAAGCTAGCTTAGCTAACCTGACACAATTTCTGAGAGAATTACATGTAATACTCTGAAATTCTGATTAACTAGGAGCAATGAGCTTCAAAATGATGTTTTTTGTGCTTACATGATCATTGAAAATGTATTATCATGTTAATGTTATAATAAAAAGTAGATTTGAACATTCCTGTTTCTGATATTTAGTTATATAGTTCTGATAATTTGTTATACAGCAAGTTGTTTTACATTTGTATTTTTTTTTGATTATTTGGGACTTTTGGTAATTGTGGTGGTGTCACAATCAGCCCCGCCCTATGTGTCTGGCTCCCAGTGTTTCCCTCAGGCGGGGCTTAATTAGCCTCACCTGTTCCTCGTTGTGCTTGAACAACAACGTCCCTGTCTCTTGTCAATTGTCTTCCCCGTTGTTCCTTTGTCGGATATTGTCAATGTTACATGTGGCCAGCTTCCTGTTGTTTTCCCCATTCCGGTAATAAACGCCCCTTTTGAGGGGTTGAAATCCACAGCCTGCATTATGGGTCGTTCATCCCGCCGCCACCACAACAGGTAGCCTGGTTACCAATCCTCGTCGGGAACAGGGGAGAGAATCACTCCAATATTGAATTATTTGACTCCATGAGCAGTAATTTCATAATGCCAACTTTGGATATTTTAACTCCAAATGTCCGTCTATGCTTGGAGACTTGAACTGATAAACGTTACACGGACCGTACTTTGAATAATGTGTGGTTGCTGTACTGGCTGCAGAGCAGGGCAGACCATGAAAGAGACATATCCAGTAATTACTGTGCTTAAAGGAAGCCTTGAGGAGCCTTCCTTTCGCCTGGGTTCGTTTTCAGCTTTGAGGAGACTCCTTTTCTCTTAGGCCCCTTCCCAGCCTTGAGGAGCCTGCCTTTCTTCTGAGCTCAGCTTTGAGGAACCACACTTTTTCCTGGACTTCTCCTCAGCTTTGAGGAGCCTCTCCTTCTCCTGGGCTCCTACTCGGCTTTGAGGAGCTTCCCTTTCTCCTGGGTTCCTCTTCAGCTTGAATGCACCCCGTATCTCCTATGGCTACTACTTGGCTTTGAGAAGCTTTCGTTTCTCCTGGGCTTTTTCTCAGGAAACAGGTAGCAAAAGAGAGACAGATATGGCCAGAGAGTTCCGAAAAAAAATAGCTGGCATTGCGGTGTCTCCGCCCCCAGATTTTAATGTGGCTTCACCCTCGTGGGAGGGGTCCACCACATTTTCATGCTGTCGTTCCTGTCAGGTGGGCTGACAGTACACCTTTATCTGCATTTACGTCACAGATGGGGGAGTGTGTGAGTGGCGATACTGCATAGATTCTCGGAGACACTACCACCGGCCAATCATAGCAGTCCAGGCCCACAGCCAATGTAGAGGCCCCAATGAGGTCACATGATGATGGACAAATGGAGTGTTTCTGTATGAGTGCGAGTACATGTATTTATGTGTGTGTGTGTGCAGTAAGTTCATGTTTCTGAATATGTGCATGTGCCTTTGCAGCGACTCTTTTGTGTGTGTGTGTCTGTGGGTGCATTAATGTCAAATGTAATATCAGTGTGTTGGAAGATGACACCAATCAGACAAAAAGCAAAAACCAATCATAAAAAGAGCATCCCTCAAGCTAAAGCAGTCAAATATGGTGACAGTCAGACACAAATAGTGACAGTAAGACAAACAGCGGCACTCACACACAATGGCCTCCATCTCCATGGTTTACCCTCTTAGCCACATGCCCTACGACGCTGACAGACAGTCATGTACATTTAATCTCCTAAGATGCCCCTGCTTATCGGATCAGACTGCACTTTTATTTTCATCTCATACATGCAGTGCAAACGGACTTCTGAAAGGGTACTGCAGGATAGGGGGCAATATATTACTGCCCGGGTTTTATCAGGAACAACAGATCACAACACAGAATGTGGGTCTCACACTGTCTGAGAAATGAAAAACACACAGAAACAGAGGAGGAGCACAGGCCGATGTCCGAAACCACGGCCCAATTTACAAAACCCAATCCAGCTCTGGGTTCAGCTGCTGTTGCCGTTGCCATAGAAATGGTGGGTGACGGTCATGCGGCCTGTGGGACGAACGGGCTGGTTGTGTCATTGCGAGTTGGAGTTTTGGGGATGCGGGACGCTCCTTGAGATGGGCTGGGCTGATCCAAGCCCATTTGGGAGAACTGCAGCAAAGAGTAGCCAACCTTGGGGACAGAAACAGGAAATAGGGCACCACCTTCTAGGAAGTAGGAAGTAAAGCCTCTATGGGGCGAAGACATACAGGGAGTGAGGCCCCTTGAGCATTATTGCTTTGTTACTCTATTTACTCATTATGCTTTTGTGTTCAGTACCACAGCCTTCTCTTCCACCCCCTTTTCCTCCTCCCCCTCTTCCTTCTCCTTCTCCTGCTCTTCCTCCTCATCTTTCCCCCCTCTTCTTCCTCCATAGGGATACTGTGTGTATGCTGATGGATTAGGAGGCATTCATCTTCAAACGTAATGAGCACGCTGCTGTAGCCAGCGTGGCTCTGAGGCGGAGTGAGAAAAGACGCTTGTGACTCAGATGGCACAAGGCGGCTCGAGGCCATTTCTATTTGTGCCGCGTCTGGCAGGACACGGCGCCCTGGTGTGACTCTGTGCCGTGTGGCCTCTTCGGGGGCCTCATAGCAGGCAGGATAACATGGAAGCTGTTTATATTTTAAACACCAGTAACATATCTACCTGGATGCAGCAGATATTATACTTGCATGCCGGACAAAGCAGTTATGGTGACAGTGCTGTATGGAACTGCTCCACACTAAGGCAGGAGCTGGAATTCTTACCTGTTTAGTTGCTGCCAGGTTGGGCCATCGGTGGGGGGCTCACTCTGAAGGACCAGTGTAATGTGCAGCTTCCCTATACTCACGATCGTGTGCAGGATACATGCCTGATCACACTCTACTTCCCATTGTACTTCTAATTATTGCTTTCTACGTAAATTTCTTTTCTGACATGACTGCAGCCCCGTCATCAGCTCCTCTGACAGCCTTTTTGACTAATTATTCTAGGATAATTACCTAGTTTTTAGAAGAACATAATCGTACTTTAATTACTGTACATCATTAACAAATTAGATGAGGGCTTTTCCACTGTCCTGATTAAGCCGTTAGACGCAGGCTCATGTTTATCGCTGTAATATCATTTCTCTCTATGCTTTCCGTCATTTCTCCTGGAATGTCACGTTCATGCTGGCAGGATGTAACCGAGGCAATTATCCTGCTGTTCCTGTCATTACACGTTACCAAAGGATAGCAAACCTCAACATACTTAACAGTGAAGTAAATGGGTATGCAGACATTTTTGCCTTCATTTGTTATTTAAGGAGTGTGCATAGAGTTTCCTGCAGTGGTTGTTGAATAGAGGCCAACGTTTTTTACACTGAGCTACTATTGCAAAGACAATACTCTGGCAAGCTACCGGGAGGTCCTGGTTGGTCGGGGGTTGTATCCTGTTGCTGTATCACATTTGACTAAAAATGTTGTGGCTCTATGGGTGTCTAAGCTAGACACTGCAATGGGAAAGAGCTCTGCCTACACAAGGCAGGACCCCATGAAATACATCAAATAGCAATCATCTCCACCCTGATGGTGCAGGACTCCATGAAACACACCCCGTTGGAAAAAGCTCTGCCCACATGAAGCAGAACCCCATGAAACACACCCAGTTGAAAAGAGCTCTGCCCCATTGAGGCAGGACCCCATGAGACACACCCAGTTGAAAAGAGCTCTGCCCCATTGAGGCAGGACCCCATGAAACACACCCAGTTGAAAAGAGCTCCGCCCCCATGAGGCAGGACCCCATTAAACACACCCAGTTGGAAAGAGCTCTGCCCCCACGAGGCAGGACCCCATGAATCACACCCAATTAGAAAGAGCTCTGCCCCCACGAGGCAGGGCACCCAGTGGGAAAGAGCTGCTGGGAGAAGGTGAGTCTGCATGTGACTCTTCTTTTAAGCATATTTGCTCCTGTTGTGAGAATCTGACTCATATAACAGACACAATATGTGAATATGAGAATTTTTGTTCGCTACAGGGCTGGTTCCCCTGTCTACAAGAAGGATGAGACTTTACTGTCTGTCAGCAGGAGCCCAACAGCAGGCGGGATTTGGACTCTGAAGCCGCGGTGAGATCCAGATTTCAGCTCTTACTCAGAACTTGCAAATTCAGTGAGAGCAGCAGTCCATCAGAAATCTGGCATGTGAAATCGGAGGGAGTGTGAACCTGAGTGGAGGCAGCACTGCTGGCACATACCTCTGAATTTATGCCAGCCTGACAGGAAGTGGGGTTCTACTGTGCCAGGTTGACCGGAAGTGGGGTTCTACTGTGCCAGGTTGACCGGAAGTGGGATTCCAGTGTACCATGCTGACAGGGTTCCATTGTCTGATGCTGACAGAAAATAGGGTTCCACTCTGCCTGGCTGACAGGAAGTGGGGGACTTAGGAAGTGAGGTTCCGCTGTGTCAGACTAACAGGAAGTCAGGTTCCATTGTGTCAGACTGAAGTGAAGTGAGGCTATACTGCACCAGGAATATATCCTGAAATATCTATAAATCATTTCTTAATGGTAAAAATAAGATGTAAAGAAGCATGTTACATATTAGCCTGACTGTCATTTCATACTCTGTATATACATCTGCTGATGCCTCTATCTGGACGCTTCATCGGTGATGCTCCTGGGATAATCAGGGGACTCAGGTCTTTTAACATCATAAATTCTCCTCCAGGTTACCCCACCGAGCTTGATCAGACCCCAGCATGTATCCGTACAGCTAGCTACTCTGATCCTATGGGGATGGAGAGCCACAGCTGACAATCCCCTAAAACGGAAGGGAGAGCCACAACTGATACTCCTGTAAATTGGGAGGGAGAACCACATCTGATAATCCCCTAAAAAGGGATTGAGAGCCACATTTGATAATCCTGAAAACTGGGATTTAGAGCCACATCTGATAATCCTGTAAACTGGGAGGGAGAGCCACAGCTGATAATCCTGTAAACTGGGAGGGAGAGCCACATCTGATAATCCCCTAAATCGGGAGGGAGAGCCGCATATGATAATCCCCTGAAACGGGAGGGAGAGCTGCATATGATAATCCCCTGAAACGGGAGGGAGAGACATGTCTGATAATCCCCTTAAAAGGGAAGGAGAGGCATAGCTGATAATTTCCTGCAAAGGGGAAACGTGTTAAGATGTGGCTGCCTTACTGGTGTTAGTGTGGCTGCATGGTAAAGGGATTACTGAGTGCAACAAGGAGGATGAAGGGAGCAGAAAGAAGAGAAGAGGGGGAAAAGGAGGAAGGAAGGCAGAGCGAAAGAGAAGTGGGGATAGAGATGAGAGAAAAACAAGGAAGAAGAAAGCAACCATATTGGAATGATTATTTAAAAATGAAACGGCACAGAGAGGGCGGTTGTGCTTTGCACAGGAGATCCACACCTGTGACGCAGTGAGAGGCACCTGGAGGATTTTCTGCTGGCTCTGCGGGGCTCTGACGATGGCAGCATATTAAATGTACTCTGTGTTTGTTCCTCACAAGGGCGTGACACCGAAATATATACTGAAATATCTTGATTTCTTAATAGTAAACAGAGGATGTAATGATGCATGTTGCAAGTTCACATAGAAGGAGAGTATTCGTGGGTATGAAGGACCTGAGATGTTAAGGATTGTGCTTTGGTCCCATCGCAGCTGGTCAATAGAGAGTCGATGGTGGGAAGGCATGTATCAAATTGAGATACATCTGAATATAAGTACATTATTCTGAAAAAACCATAATGCGTCGTAAATAGATATTTTTTCTGCCCAAAGTTTCACGCTATTATTCAGCAAAGGTCAGCTCCATGACTCACGTCTATGTTTCTCAATTTGTATCGATGTGGATGGCCATGACATATAAATGCCCATTTTGTTTGAAACACAGGACTTTCCTCAAATTATATAAAAGTTGACGCTGTGTTCTGTAGCTGACCCACCAAGGTAGCGCACAGCGGGCAGCGGGCTGAGAGCTGATCTTTCCCACTTATCACTCTGGGAAACTCGCATGGGGGTGTGTGTGTGGGGTGGGGGGGTAACGTTTCAGACCCCTAAGAAAACCTAAACCCCTAAACCTGTACATTACTCGTCGTTTTTAGCTGTATGTATTAATTCCTTCCACTAAAAAACAATGTATATCTTACAGCAGTAATTCATGTTTCCCTGGTGAACTGCGGTAGCGTTAACATAGACAAACCTTTAAGATTATTCTCTTCAGCTGAAGGATAATTTTATATATATCTGTCCTGTAAATAGTTTCTATTTCCAATGCAAAACAGTTTGGAAATTTCAATTTATAAAACGTTTTTCACAGCCCTTGATTGTTCAATGTCTCTTGGTTAAAAGACAGATCATAAAACTAGTTAAGGCACAAAAATTGTATTGCTAATTAATATTAGATCAGAAAATAAAATTTTAATGGGACTTTCGGCATAAACCTCACCCAGTCTTTTATATGAATACAGAAACATAGACAGATAATTTTGCTGGTCAATCTGATACAGTTAATGATGTTACTGTGCACCTTTAGCACCAAATTATGTTTTCGGCCATTTTTATGATTCTCCATAGGTTTCTTTAACTCAGTGAGGAAATATACAAGTATGACGTAAATGGTCCCTTGAGCTAAACATGCCCTCCTCCCCCCACCAACTTCCAAACTACTTATAGCACTGCTAAAGGGCTGCAGCCTATTGCGGCTTGAGAGTAAAAATACATTCCTATGTAAACTGACCAAGATGAACCAAAGTATAGCACTACCTTCCCCTAGTTTAAGTCCTTGATGTTATATTCTAACAGAAAGAGGAAAATTAGACATTAACACAGTAAAAATGAAAAAGTGTCAGTTTCAGTCAGAGACGGAGGGCGTAAGATTGCAAGTGTGTCAGTCTTAGTCAAAGACACAGGGCATAAGATAGCAAGCTAAGTGTGTCAGTCTCAGTCAGAGACACATGGCATAAGATAGCAAGCTAAGTGTGTCAGT
>JAODKN010000048.1:6114513-6125440 GCA_026774425.1 Petrocephalus zakoni | reverse complement strand
CTTATTGCTCCTCAGCTGTCCTCATTGTTCTTCAGTGCTCCTTACTGCTCCTCAGCTCAGCTTACTGTCCCTCAGCTTTCCTCACTGTTCGTCAGCACGGCTTACTGCTCCTCAGCTCTGCTTACTGTCCCTCAGCTCTCCTAACTGTTCCTCAGCACGGCTTACTGGTCCTCAGCTCTCCTCACTTATTCTAAGTTCTCCTCACCGTTCCTCAGCTCTCCTCACAGATCCTCAGATCTCCTCACTGTTCCTCAGCTCTCCTCAGTGCATTTCAGCTCTCTTCCACTATGAATGAAAAGCCTTTTATGCTTTATGCACAGCGGGACATCTCACCAGAGTCATCAGTGCAGTGACAGAAAAGCAGCTGCCTTTATCATTCTGCTCGTAAGCCATCAACAGTTCAATGAGAAGGAAGAAGCTTTGATAATTTTGCCATATCCGTGTGTTTTTTCAATTTTTTTTTTTTTTATTGTATTTAACTTGCTTACATATTTTGTAGCACATCGTAAAATATTAATAATACTTGGGCTGCTGCCTTGGACTGCCATATTTTGGCCGCATTTGACTTGGTTTTCTCCTACTTCTTCTAACCTTCTAACCTCTCCCTGCCCACCTCTCTCCCCCCTCATTCTCCTCTGTCTGCCACCCACCCCCCACACCCTCCAACCCCCAGTCTGCTCGCAGTACTCCCGGGGCGTCTTCGCCATCTTCGGCCTGTATGACAAGCGCTCCGTACACACGCTCACCTCCTTCTGCAGTGCTCTGCACATCTCGCTGATCACGCCCAGCTTCCCCACCGAAGGCGAGAGCCAGTTCGCCCTGCAGTTACGGCCGTCCATTCGGGGGGCGCTGCTGAGCCTGCTGGACCACTATGACTGGAATCGCTTTGTCTTTCTCTACGACACAGACAGAGGTGAGAGTTGTATTTATTGTGGTATCGAGACAGCAGGGGGCGCAATGGTTAAACCATTGATAAATATATTTAATAAATGAATTGGTCTTTACAAGAAGCAACTGAAGCTGACCAGGATCAGTCCGATTGTGGCTATATGGAAGAATTATGTGTTTTTGCCCTTGATGAAAATGTTTTATTGTATCTGGGGCAGTGGGAATGGGGGTGGTCATGTTCCTGCCCCGTTTAGAGAACCAGGACATCACAGTGGGGGTAGACACTGTGAAATGACATGTTTCTCTCTCTTATGTGTAACATGATGGGTTTCTGCAGTGGATCCTTAGTGACCTGGCAGAGCCTGTTACACTGCAGCTGGGATGGGGGTCCTGGTCAGCACACTGTCTATCAAGGACATGCTGGGATACCCTGGGCCATGCTGTATACTATGTGTCTAGTAGTATCTGTCCCATGTACCACATTCCCTTGTTCTGTCTTAGGCAGAATTTTGCATATTACATGTATTTGTTCACGTGTGTGTTCTCTTTGTGTGTTACCTATGTGTGAATACACATTCTAGACCAGCGTTGCCCAACTCCAGTCCTGGAGAGCCAGAGTCCAGCACAGTTTGCAGATTGACCCTGCTCAAACATATCTATTAAACCAGGTAATTAGCTGATTAAGATGTGTTTAAGCAGGGAAATTTGCAAACTGTGTTGGATTCTGGCCATCCAGGACTGGAGATGGGCCACCCTGTTCTAGACACTCACCTTGACCTATGACCCTGAAATCTGACATGTGATTAGAGAGGGAGACGAGTGATTGAATCCTGGGAGGTGGAATGTTATCTACCACGAAATATGTTGTGGTAGCATGTAGGTGTTTCCTGATCGTGGCTCTGTGCCTCGGGATATAGATTCATTAGCATAATAAGCGGCATCTTGTTTAACAGGCCTAATAAATGAGTGTGTGTGTGTGGGGAGGGAGGGTGCAGGGTGTATATGAGGGAGTGCCCACCTCTTTTTTCTCCTCCCCCATGCATGTAAATGAGTGGGGGCGTGAGGGGAGCCTGCCAGGTTACCGCGGTGAGCAGGCAGAGTCGTTTATCGGGGACATCTGTTCCACTTGGCAACGGAATCAGACATTTTTCAGTATCCATCAGGAAAGCCAGGCCCCAGAAACGGGGGCTTTTTAAGATGGGTGGGGCTTTAGCATGACATTGGGATGGGTCTCTGTTAAGGTGCAGGTGGGGTAGTGTTCTGAAAGGAGGCGACATTATGAAACAAAGCAAGGTGGATCACCAGACAGGGCATGAAGATGCAAAAGAACACAGCTTGGACATGGAATGAGGGAGGAGATGGAACTGAATGTCAGAGGGACTGTAACTAAGCAGAAGGAGGATTCACAGAACACAGATAACAGGATAGATATAGTAGACACAAAGTAATGGATTCATTTAAGGCAGTGCTAGATAAAGTTATCCTTAAGTTAAGATATTCAGCCAGTTATCTTTTTATGGCCTTTAGTATGGTTTCATGTTGTTATGGAGGTGAGACATAAATGGAGGGAATGACAAAGCTGTGGAGTGGAGTTTGAGAGAAATACAAGCGGTAAATCTCAATACCGAGAACGCAAAGATCATACTCGTGGTCTAGACAAGACCGGTCTTGCGATCTCGTTTTCCAAGAATGAACTTGAGGTGCAATGAATCATGGGATTTGTCTCATTTGGCGAGCATACAACCAATGCATCCTCGATATTTGGGGTGGAGCGAGAATGACATCCAAGGATTTTTATTGCCCTCTGTTCTTGTGATCCCAGTATTGGAAGTGGTCTCCGGTAATGGAAGATGACCTAAAATGGGTACACGAGAACATAAGTACGGTCAAGTACAGTATATTGAGATTCACCCAAGCAATCTGCATCTCAGTGAGTAGACAGCATCACTGTAGGCTGCATTAGTCTGTCTGCCAGACCGAACAGATAAATTCATGTGCTTCATGCTCATTGACAGAACTCATGAGTCCGACTGACAGACTGCTGGCCTCCTTGTCGACCTCAGTCCTGACACCTGTCTCTTTGCTTGTGTCTAGGATATGCCATTTTGCAGGCAATCATGGAAAAGGCAGGTCAGAACAACTGGCAGGTCAGCGCGATCTGCGTAGAGAGCTTCAATGATGCCAGCTACCGGCGCCTCCTTGAAGACCTCGACCGCCGCCAGGAGAAGAAGTTTGTCATTGACCTGGAGCCCGAGAGACTACAGAACCTTCTAGAACAGGTTAGTGCAGCTTTTTGGTCTGATATGGGGCATAAGATGGCTCCCTTTCTTAACAAAAATTAGGGCCGCTGAGAAAGACTTATAAAATTTTATCCAGCTCCTCTGTGGCTGTCCTCTCCTTGTCTGAATTAGATTGGCCGGTAATATACAGTGAGACAGAATAGGGCATTTGAATAGACTGGGCAGTTCTTTCAAGGTCTGAACTTTTCTCAATGTCTTGTCTTGTTGGAACTTCTTTATTTGTCTTCTAGATTGTCAGTGTTGGAAAGCATGTGAAAGGCTACCATTACATCATGGCGAACCTGGTAAGAGCAGTTTGAGGTTGGCTTCGCTCTTGCAGTTGAAGTCACCTCAATGTTTGTGCTGTACCCTAGACCAAACAGAGCCCGAGAATCGAGACCTAGCAGGCCCTCATGTAAACAGGCTGGGTAAATTCAGGTTCGGGATACACTCAGTCAGTAAAAGTGTGAAGAGACTCTGCAAATGGTACAAAATCAAGATGTCAAGTGTGTCACACAGATGCACTCAGCTCTCCCTCCTGCTCAGTGTATGGCTGATTTGCAAACTGGCAAGACTAAAGCCTACTTTTAATTCCTGATGTAACATCTGTTAAATAAAAGCTCCTTCTGTACCACTAGGGCTTCAAGGACATCTCCTTGGAGCGATTCATGCATGGTGGGGCCAATGTAACAGGTTTCCAGCTGGTTGACTTCAGTACACCCATGGTGCTTAAGCTCATGCAGCGCTGGAACAAGCTGGACCAGCGAGAATACCCTGGTTCAGACAGCCCGCCAAAGGTAGGCTAACTGTCTGCAATGCCTTGTTCTTTTGGAAATAGAAAAATCATCACTGTGCTAATTATATTCAATGATCTCTAAGTTACAGTCACTGAGGTGACCCGACAGGCAAATGAAACCTCACACCCCTGAGTCACAGTCACTGATGTGACCCGACAGGTCCAGAAACCCCTCACCTCTCAGTCACAGTCACTGAAGTATCCCAACAGGTCCATAAGACCTCACACCCCAGAGTCACAGTCACTGAGGTGACCCAACAGGCCCTTGAGACCTCCTACCCCTGATTCTCTGCATTACAGAGTCCCCTCAGCCTGCCCGCCTCTGTCTGTCCTGCCGGAAGCTACGAGAGTCTCCCACAGCTCTGTCCTGTTCTGCTTTTAAACTCCATCCTCCTGGCCAGATGTAAAGTGACAGGCGTTTGTGTGTAGTGGTGCTTTGCTGGCTCCCTGTCTCTCTTCTCCATCCCATTACTATCTTTCCTCAGCCCCTCTTCCCTCAGTTGACTCCAAGTCAAATGGCTTTAAGGGAGAATCCAAGGTTTTAGTGTCTATGTGCCAGATTCCCGCTGAGTTAAAAATGAAAGGAAGCCTCAGTCATGCAGGTTTTCTCTTTTACAGTATTTGGCTATTTTTCTTTTTTTATTTTGCATCAAAGTGTTTATTTGAATGAGTCGATATGAAGCGCTGTAACAGTAGCCAGTCAGGTTTTTATCATACCTGTCAGTGTGATACAGATGGTGAAGAGAACATCAATGAGTGCCCTGAATCACCGCCAGTGGCTCTGTGTTCAGGCTCCGCCCAGACAGATCTCCTGCCCCCCCAGAACTGCCGGCCGTTTATTGACGTCACGCAGGGCAGTAACTGAATGATAAATACTAAATATGATGACTGAGGCAAGGACTGACCTGCATCACATTTCTGTAATAAATGCAGCTTCAGTCAGCTACAGGGGTTGCTTTATCTTCACTCTGTAACAGTAGTCTTGCTTAGTCTGCTTGCCCTCAAATCAGCATTGTGGACCAATGCCCCTTCAGGTGATGTTATGTGACAGTACTTTCAAAATATCATTACCAGAGAGAGCAAATTATTCCTCTGAGTCCTTGGTGTTGGATTCGAGGTGGTTTGGAGAGGTTGCTGTATTTGGCCCAGTTCTGTCTTGTTTTCAGCATCTGAGATTTGCTCACACAGAATGCAACTTGTTTAACTGGATCAACAGCCTTGTAGCCTCATTATAGAACTTTTGCATATCTAAACATAGCATCTCTTTCCACACTAAGCCCTTGATAAGCCAGGTAACTGCGTTTCTGCAGTTGATTTGTACTCTGAAGGTCTTCAGTGAGGAATGTGCTGATAGCTGGGTATATGATGGGCTGTAGAATACAGGGTTACAGTTAGGGGTAGGTCACTGCTGCTGAAGCCTCCTCTCTACACAGGGCTCATTCATTAACTTCATTAAATTCGGTAAAATGAGATGCTGCCTGAAGTTGCTGCCTGATTTCACTCCATGTTCCTAAATAAAAATACTCCAGGTGCTTCTCTACCGCCCACAGACATGACAAATCAGAGGCTCTGTTAACTCGCAGACCTTTGAGGAACAAACCCTCAGCAAAATAGCTTTTTTTAAAAATATGCATATTATTTCTAGATCTCTGAAAACATGAAGAGTCTGATAAGCCAATCAAAGACAGTGTCCAGGACACTGGGTTCACTTGGTCTGGGTTTTCATAGCCATAATGATCTGGAAATGCTAGGGGATGCACCATCTCTGCACCTCCTGGTACAAAATCATTAAGTCGGCCCCTGTGAGCCTGCAGATAATGTAAACTGAAGCCTTTAGCACAAGCAGGTTAGTGTCTTCCTCTGTGTGTGATGGCAGATTTTTGTACAGCATTGCCCCCCTGCCTACCATTAACAAGAATGGTGTCTGTGGATATGAACACAGTAAGCTGAGTCTCCATGGGTTCCTCTTCCTCAAAACCTCTTGGTTCTCTGTGGGTCCCTCTTCCTCAGTACCCCTTGGCACTTTGTCAGGTCCTCTTCCTCAGTACCCCTTGGCACTCTGTCAGTTCTGCTTCCTTAATAGCCCTTGGCCCTCTGTTGGTTCCTGTTCCTCAGTACACCTCAGCACTGGCTTATGATGGCGTGATGGTGATGGCGGAGGCCTTCCGGAGCCTGCGACGGCAGAAGGTGGACCTTTCGCGCAGGGGCAATGCAGGTGACTGCTTGGCCAACCCGGCAGCTCCGTGGAATCAGGGATTAGACATGGAGCGCACCCTCAAGCAGGTGAGCCACCTTGGTCCTGAGTGATGGGAGTGATGGGCCTTTCCACTATACAACAGGTCATCTTCGGGAATTCCAGAAACTTTATAAACATAATGGAGACTGGCTCAGTGTCACTGAAGAAATACATAGACACAGACAAAAGAACGTTATCTATCCTCTGATAGCTCCCTTTACCGGGCCTTGCTTTGTTCATGCTTTATTATATAGAAACGGCATGGTACTAGAAGAAGGACACAAGTCAGTCTCAGCCTTGGTGTGGGCAGCATTACAACTGACAGGAAGTGGATGCTTAAATTTCAGGTGTAGCAGAATTAGGACACGGTTATTAGGCATTGATCCTTTGAGAAGTGGTGTAAACTCAGCAGGAACATCAAGATCCTTTTTATTTGTTTATTAAAGGTTCGACTTCAAGGACTGACAGGAAACGTCCAATTTGACCATTACGGTCGAAGGATCAACTACACGATGGACGTGTTTGAGCTGAAAAATAACGGCCCACGAAGGGTAAATCGCCTAAGCCAACCTGCCCGGGGGGGTTTTGGCACCAGCTTCCATGGCTGTGGTTCAGGCAGTCCATCTCAAGAGACAGATGCTGGGATCACATATAGAATTATAGTTCCAACACGTATATGGTGCATGTTCCTCCTGGCAGGGTCCTTATCCTGCTCTGTCTCATGTCTCCAGATTGGGTACTGGAATGACGCTGACAAGCTGGTCCTGATCCAGAACGAAGCCTTACTTCCGAATGAGACGTCCGGTCTGGAGAACAGAACCGTCATCGTCACCACCATCATGGTAAGACCCGGCCGCCCGCACGGTTTCTAGGCCCGGAGGTTTCACGGTCGCGCAGGTTTCTCCGCAGGAGCCGTGCTGCTGGGCCGTGTGACAGTTTGGAATTTTGTAAATGTCACAGACGTTCTCCTGGAGGGAACAGCCCTGTTTTCTGGATAGCTGGAGGCCCAATCTTGAAGCACAAACAAGAGTATTGGGCTTGGTATGGCTACAGTGCTCGGAGTTGTGGGACAGTCTCGTTGCTTGATGTTGCCCCAGCTGTCGGACGCCGGCATGTACGTGTGTAGGCGGACGCCCAGCTGGACTGTGGCGCTGCTCCTCCTCTCAAATCGTCATCTCTGGACCTCCTGCCTCTTTTTCCAGACACATTCTCAGTTTTTCACGCTGACTTTTAATGTCGCATATATTTAAGAGCCGATCTTGTCTGGGATGGTCTCATTCATCTTGAGTTGGCCCATGGCGTTCGGCATCGGGCAGCTGGGCGGTGTGTTGGGAGTAGACGCGATGGCGTGGAGCTGCTCTCTGAATGAAAGCAGGGTGCTGCAAAAGCCGACCTCAGCGCCATCCTCCTTTTTTCAGCCCCTCGTGAGGAAGCCCTCGTTCAGAAACTGAGCCGGAAATGGACCGAGCCGCTCTAGCGCCACTTGCTGAAATGGACCGCACCTGTACGTGTGCCCTCTGCTGGCAGAAAAGGGCATGTTCACTGCCCCGCCACCCAGGTGTGTGGCCGCCCTTACACACACATCGACCTGGAAGTCTACATGTCAAGTGTCTTCTAGGAGAATTTTTTATTGAATTGAAATTTTTATTGAAATTTTATTGAAATGTCCGTTTTTTGGGGAGGAACAACCGAGCTGGAAGACTTTTCAAAATAAAAAAAAAATAAAAGAAAAGAGACAGGCATTGTATCAAACTGCATTGGATGACTGGATTATACCTTACAGTGCTCAACTGGCTTTTGTCTCAATGCCAAGCTACGTACGGAAGCCTGCAGAGGACAAACAGTGTAGCGTGTGCATGTCGTTGTGTTACAGCATCACCGAGTCTCAGCATGACCGTCGCTCACCCAAAAGCTGCTTCATCTCTCCCAGCTAAACAATTTCTCTGAAGAGCCTTGGCACTCCACTCGTGTCCTTTAACTATTCTTGAATGGATCTGTACAAGTAGAGAGCATTAGCCAGGACTGCTGTAGAGGGACAGTGCGCATCCTACAGTCCCACAAGAGGTTTCACCCACAAAGAGAGCCCCCTTTTTTGCTGACTGGACTGTAACATTAATCTCAGCCAGAATGGCATTTGGAACGGCCGTCCTCAGAAAGTCTGTGTCTCCAGGATCTCAGAATATGTGTCCTGAGCATCCCCAGCTGTCCAGTGGATGTGCTACTTGCCCATGTCTGTTCCAATTTAGTGCTTAATTGACTGTGCTTTGGATCTGATACTTTATGGATGTGCTAGACTACGTAGGACATACTGTGCACACTGAGGTTGCTGTGCTCCATGCTCTTAGAATGTGTGCATTTATACTCATAAATATTCAGCACTGTTATGTAATAAAGTGTAACGAGTGGAATTGTCTTTGTTTAGGATGTGGTGGGAAAAGACATACGTTTGTTGGGAACAGAGGGTTGAGGGACTCTGTGCATATGTGTGTGTGTGTGTATTTGTGTGGGGTGGGTGCTGACCGGACTGGTGGACCTTTTGGACCTCATGAGTGTCTATGAGCAAGGCTTGGTCTGTGAAGTGATAATCTCTTAAGTGATAATGTAAATAGCGGTCACAGGGTCCTCTGTAACACTGTAATATATCAGTGGCTGAACACAGATCTGCGAAGGCAGGTGGCAGTTAAAGCCAAGCAGTCCACTACAGACAAGTAATAAAATGGACCTTCAGCCAGGACGGTCCAGAAGAAGCAGTCTGTTGTAACTCCTCCCTATTCATTAAACATTTATTGATATAATGCGTTTATTAATGGATAATAATATATTGATCCATTAATTTCATATTTTCAGGACAACAGATCATGGCACTTTAATCTATCAGAATATGACTTTATTGCTGTAATTTCTCTGAATGTGTGGTGTAAATTTTGACTGAATATTCTGCTAGTAAATGTGTTATTTACATTATACTGCAAATGTCTTGTGGTTATGCTGGACACGTAGGTTGTCTTTGTTTTCACTTATTTATTCCCTTAATTATTCCCTCTCCTGTGCAAACAGCCCAGATCTCACAGAAAAAAAAGATATAATTACCAGATCATCTTGTAATTTTAGCCCATTCTGAATGTTGTCGATGCAATAAAGAAATGCTCCGTAGCTGAGTTTTCCTTATGTGCTTTCCCTCTGAGGACATATCCCGTGAAGGCAACTGGCACACATCCTACCATTTGGTCATGATGTGTATAGAATTTCCAGTAACACTTTACTTAAAGCTGTCAGAATACTGCATTACACATACCTTCATAATGCATTATAATGCATTCATAAAGTATTATAAACCTGGCTATAACTATTCATGAAAAGGCATAACATACTATAGTCATACGTATGATACATTAAGAATGCTCTATGAAGGTCTCATCAATAATGCACTATAAACACCTTCTTAATGCAGCACAAAGCATACTTAATTCGTAAACTAACCATTGTAATGCATTATGAAGGTATTTATAGTGCATTATAGATGAGACCTTCATAGAGTATTCATAATATTTATTGCCATGTTTATAATACTTTATGAATATGTTACAAATCATTATAAGAACAGTAATTAGGCTATATGAATATGGGCGTCATAGAAAGTGTTACTTAATTTCCTCTTTGATATAAGCTTAAGACGACGTGAAGATGTGAGTGTAACCATGAATGGTCCAGTATATAATATTGTGGCTTGTGTGTTTCTTCAAGATGTGGTTGTTAATGATAAGAACATTTTCCTGCTTTTGGTCTCTATGTGATCAGTGTGAGGTCTCGGTGTGGTTGTCTGTGATTGGCCTATGTTTGCATGCGGTGCATACCATCAAGCATGGTAGGTGTTTGGGGCTCTGTGTTGTAACGACCATTCAGGGTCAGTGTGTCAGCTTCTGTCTTTGTGCTGAGGGTATCTGATGGTTGCCTTCCTGTCACCTGTACTCGTCGCATGTAGTCAGTTTCTGCTCCGCTCATTGCAGGAGGGCCCATACGTGATGCTGAAGAAGAACTGGGAGATGTTTGAGGGCAATGACCAGTATGAGGGATACTGTGTGGACCTTGCCTCTGAGATTGCCAAGCACATCGGTATCAAGTACAAGATCTCGATTGTGCCGGACGGGAAGTATGGTGCCCGGGACCCTGAGACAAAGATCTGGAACGGCATGGTCGGGGAACTGGTGTATGGGGTAAGGGAGAGGTCTGTGTGTATGCCATACTAATCCCCACTGATCGGTAAGGCCCTAGAAAAGCTCAGTGAAAATCTCGAGGGAGAGTGCTTTTATACTAAAAGTGCCGAAATATTGGAGAAAAAAACTACCTAGTTTTCCAAGTCTAGCTAATTCTACAGTAGAGTTAGCTATACTCTACCTATACTTCCAGCAGTGCCTGGAAAGATCCGAGCAGACCAAGACACGCTAAAGCCAGGACAAGCTAAGAGCCGTTTTGAAGGATCAACGGTAGATATGGGAGTATGGCATACAGTGTGAGAGAGAAGAGTAGAAAACGTTTGGGAGTATGGTATATAGTATGAGAGAGTAGAGTATAAAGCATATGAGAGTATAGTAATAGTATAAGAGAGTAGGATATAAAACATGAGAGTATGATGTATAGTATGAGAGACAGAGTAACACTTTACTTGAGGGGACACAAATCATAGTAGTACCTCATTGACTACTGAAGTACTAATCATGAACATGAATT
>JAODKN010000048.1:6071728-6084715 GCA_026774425.1 Petrocephalus zakoni | reverse complement strand
GCGCAAGAGCCACTTTCTTGGAGGCTTCCATCTTGGATCCGAGTTCGGCAAGTGGAATGCATCAGACTCGGTTTTCCTCGGTTTTTTAGCGGATGTGACGTCACTCCGCGCTCCAAGCTCCGATCTTCGAGGGTAAAGGAACGCACGATTAAACTCCCATGAGCTCCCTAAAACTCCCTAAAGGTCACCGGTTCAAACCAAGGTGTGAGGACTCTTCAGCCAATGGGGATGGGTGGCTTGGGGGGGGGCTCACGTGACAAAGTGGGGGTGAGATCCCACAGTGACCTCCAGCTTCTCCAGGAAGGTGATGTCACTGGCATCTCCAGGCCTGAGGCACTCCTCATCCTGGGGGTGGGATTCGGGGAGCAATGAGTATGGAGAGGAGAGTGTAGGGGCCGAGGAATGACACAGTGACAAGCACTGATGGTGACAGTGACAGGAGGGCCGCCTCCACCCACCAGGACCGAAATGATGCCTTTGAACTTCTCCTCCAGCAGGTCGCAGATGCTCTTGTTGTTGAAGTACTGTACAGGCTCCCACTGCGAGTCATAGACAGGGCGG
Organism: Petrocephalus zakoni; assembly: GCA_026774425.1. Classification (NCBI taxonomy): domain Eukaryota; kingdom Metazoa; phylum Chordata; class Actinopteri; order Osteoglossiformes; family Mormyridae; genus Petrocephalus; species Petrocephalus zakoni. Next base: position 6,084,154 of record JAODKN010000048.1, on the reverse strand, counting down.
GGGCGGGGTTACTCCAGGGTGAGTCCTTATAGCACTTTCCAGCTCCCAAAAAATGTCAGCTATTCGGAAAATGCCACGCCCACTGGGGCCTGGGGCTGCCGGACAAACGCCGCTCTCTCTGCTGCCCTGCCCGCTATTCTGAAAGGCACGGCTTTCCGTTGCCACGCCGACAGTGGGAGCGTAGGGCTGCCAGTCAGGGCGCAGCACTGTATAAAGCATCCTTTGAAAGCCCCCCCCGGGACATAAGAACTTTCCATTATAGCTACTGGGGGGCCAGGTGCATGGGGGGGGGGCAGTTGCCAAATCTGCAGTATCATCATGTCGCCAGAGCGGGAAGTGTACTGTCTCACATCTCTGATGGAAGGGGGGTTGGGCAAAGCCACCCAGCTTAGTGCAACATTCCTCAGTCAGGGTGTCTCTATCTATGGTCCCTGAGCCAGACTGAGGTTCTACCCATGATGCACTGTGCCAGCAGTGTTTGTTTTGCACACTTCACTTCCTGTAGCATCAAACAGCAGCAATTCTCTATGTGACTCTGCTTCCATTTTCATTACTGATCTCATTTACCTTGATCTAACTTTCACTGGTACATACAAATTGTAGCTGGAAAGGTTGCAGTAGACCTGCCCGCCTTACAACATCCACCAATTACAGTGTTCAGCCAATGGGAGCCAATCGAGAAGGCCGTTAGTGACAGACTGCGCTCGAGAGCCCCAGTAAGAGCCACCACAGCATCCCGCGAACACGGTGACGGCTCCAGGCACGCCCTCTCACCGCGATGCCCTCAGCTGCGTAGTCCTCCTGCTCCTGCTTCAGTGTCAGCTCGATGACCAGCTGCTGCAGCTTCTCGTTACAGTAGTTGATGCAGAACTGCTCAAAGCTGCGAGAAAGGGAGCTCAGTGTGAGTCACATGCATGCACACCCAATTACAGCAGATATACCCCTGCTGGCACTAAGGCTGCTAAGAAACGGTCTTCTGATTTGTTTTAGGAAAAAAATAAAAATCTTTGAAAGTGCCCAAAAAAAATCAACAACCCAGGACTGAACAAGCATTTGGAAGATTGATGGATGGATGGATGCGGGATGGGTGGATGATGGATAGGTGGCTGGACAGATGATGGGTGGATGACTAAAAAATGAACATAAATGCTTATCATTGTGTTAAAAAAAAACAGCTAAACTCCAACCACTAGATGGCACACTTTACGAGGCAGTGATTAAAAGAAAAAAAATAAATCACTGCAAGTAAAAAATTTATGTTACGAATGATGTGTGACGCATAGCAAATAGCCAAAGAAAGCAATGGCTTGATGGGGGGGAGTTTGTCACCTGTTGTGCTGGAAGACCTCGAAGCCATAGATGTCTAACAGTCCGATGGCAGCGGCGCTTTTGCTGGTGGGATAGACCGGGTCCTGGGGGACAACACCATCAGCCCAAGAAGCAAGGCAAGAGCAGAGCAGAGCCACGAGCAAGCAGGAGCTGCAGTACCCCAAAGAGCTAAAACAACCCCATTCATTCAAATGCAACAGAACTGTGAGAGGGGTGAACAGGAAGACATGATGCAGACAGGTCATTAGAGAGCAACCAGAATGAGCAAACAGTCCCTCTGCGCACCCTGAAGGCCAAAGACAGGTTGATCTTGTTGATCAGCCAGGTAAAGGCGCGTCCATAGACGGCCTTGGAGAGAGCGTCCCGCGCGGAGGCCGCCTGGTCCAGGTTCAGTGGGCTCATGAGCTGTAGATAAAAGGCACACACAAAGAGAGTGACCATAATGAGGCACAGCAGAAAGAGAAGATCACGAGGAGACCTGTGAGCGTGTCTCTCCTCCATAAACGCCTTTCCTCCAAGGCACATGATTGTACTGTCTGAACAATGGTTCAAGGAGCAGGTCGGGCACCGAAGCAGTGCTTATACAAAATGTCAGCAGAATTCAAGGTCAAAAGCTAAACATGTGAGACAGGTTGCTAGCTAGAAAAGTGTCTATTAGAGGAATAAACATACTGTAGAACAATGAACTAATATGGAAGGGAGGGTGGAGAGACATACCTCCTCCCCTTTAGTGATGATCTTCCTGTAGGTGAGGGCTTCATTCAAGAGGGCACCTTGCACACCCAACAGCTGGAAGCAGTAGAAATGTCAGAGGAGGAGTGCAGCCAGAAGGGGGTGCAGGCTGGTGAACGGCTGCCTTGACGTCCTATACCTGTGCCGTGATCTGCATCTCCGTGGTGATGTAGACCCTACCACTGTCCTCCATCCCAAACTGAATATTCCCCAGGTGGAGGACACTGGCAATAATATTTAGCAGCTCCTGCAGAGCAGGGTGGAGCGAGAGATAGGGAGAGGGACAGAGAGAGGGAGAGAGACAGAGAGAGGGAGAGGGACAGAGAGAGGGAGAGAGACAGAGAGGGACAGAGGGACAGAGAGGGGTCAACAGAGCCATAAAAAAGCCATATAACAAAATGTGGCATTTTAGGCGCTTTTCCACTGCCACTAAGAACCGAACCGTACCTGAGCCATATTGTGAAAGGTTTTCCATTGTCTGTATGCAAGCAGCACCCACGCGGATATGCCCTGATAACTATCAGGGCCGAAAGTGTGACCAAACCAAGCTGGTTGTGTCATCACTGTCTGATTGGTCAAAATGCATGGAGATATTAGTATTCTGAGCATGGATTATATGAAAATAAAAGTGTAGTAATATCGCACATCGTGATGCATTCTGGACACTCGGAACTTGAAAATTTCCCACCTCCTGCTTAAAAAAAACCACAGAACAACTAAACAGAATTGATTCGTAAAGCAAATTTACGCAAGCAAATGCTAATTATGCTAGCACTTGATGCTCACAGATGTGTTCAAAAATTGGGAAATTAGCACATGGTAAATCATGACATACATCGTGTGAACAGTAAATAAGCACCTCCTTGGATTTATGTCACTGTCACTCTCCAAGCTCAGCAATGCTGACCCTGCTGCATTGGAAAACACAAGCAACCTGGAACCACACTGTAACTGTTCTCTCTTCGTAGTATGGCCTAGCTACGGCTCAGTTTCTGTATGCCAGTGGAAAATCGCCATTTGTCCGTAGCTTGCAGGCTAACAGACTGTCTCTAGGGGGCAGTGCTACAGCAGTTACCTAAGATAGAAAACTAACACCTATCCACTACAAGCAGAAAAGTGCTAGATATGTTGGGGTTCATTAGCAGCCTTCCAGCAAAACCCCTGAGCTCATTAAGTGGGCTGCAATGATGCAACTAGCCATAGGAAGCTGAAAAAACTGGGCCACCAGCCTCCTCACAAAGGTCAGAAGATCCAACACATTCATATCTTGAAGGTCCATGAAGTTCCATCCTAACGTGAGAGTTATTTTCTGCTTGGAAGAAAGTGAAGAACACGTGGAAGAAGGAGCTACCCTCACCTCCACCTCCTCATTGCTGAGGCCGATAACAGACAGGGCCTTCCTCACCAACTTCCAGTCACTGCGGTCATTTATGGAGCTGACTTTTGGGCAGTTCCCCTGGGAAACAGAAAGATGTGTGGTGTTACCCCCAAATGACCAATGAAACCCTCTTGAGGACTCGTCTGTGATGCTAAGTGCTTCACTTCACATTCATCTCATAGTCTATCTACCTGTGCTTAGTGAACCAGTTGGTGCACACACAGAGAGCAAGCAGGCTCACAATTACCTTCACCAGGTACCGGTACAGTTGTGGGTTCCTCCCCAATCCTCGTCGCTGTAGCAGCTCCTCCTCTCCGCCTTCGATCATCTGGTAGAAGATGTGGAAGTTTCTCTCGCCGTGGTTCTGGTGCACGACGCGAGAGTTCTCGAGCAGGAAGTTCAGGATGTGACCACCAACCGGCGCCCCCTTGAAATTAAACTGAATATCCATGTACTTGCCAAAGCGGCTGGAGTTATCGTTGCGCAGGGTCTTGGCATTCCCAAAGGCCTGGTGGAAAATGAGGGAGCTTATAAAATGGTCAACCACGCCTCACGGTCACCTCCGGCACAGTAACTGTAAGGTGATATCAGTGATAATGGAGCCTCACAGACACCTCTGGCACGGTGACTGTGAGGCGATATTAGTGATAACAGAGTCTGAGCGACACCTCCAACACAGTGACTGTGATATCAGTGATAACGGAGCTTCATGGTCACCTCCGGCATGGTGATTGTGAGGTGATATTAATGAGGGAGGAGCTTCATGGTCACCCCAGACACAGTGATTGTGAGGTGATATTAATGAGTCAGGAGCGTCATGGTCACCTCCGACACAGTGACTGTGAGGTGATATCAGTGATAACGTAGCCTCATGGACTCCTCCAGCACGGTGATTGTGAAGTGATATCAGTGATAACGGAGCTTCATGGTCACCTCCAGCACAGGGTTGGACTGCAGCAAACAGTCTTTGACATTCTGCACATGCTGACTGGCAGGGCAGGTCACAGCATAGTACTGCAATATCTTCTTGGAGGCTTCAGTCTTGCCGGCACCGCTCTCCCCTGAGATCAGGATGCACTGGTCCCTCCCTTCCGTCCGCATCGAGCGATACACATTGTCAGAGATGGCATAGCTGCAAAGACAGGGGCAAGGGCTTAGATCTGTCCTGCTGAGTAAAAGACCAAGGGCAAGGATTTAGTATTATCCCACTGAGTGTGAGAGCACCAGTTTAGTGCAGTCCTACTGGGTGTGGGCATAAGGGTTAAGTGCTGTCCCATTGCTTGTGGGAACAAGGGTTTAGTGCAGTCCTACTGGGTTTGGGGACAAGGACTTAGTGCTATCCCACTGAGTATGGAGACAAGGAGAAGGGTAAGTGCTCTTTCATTAGTATGAGGACAAGGGCAAGGGTTCAGCTATACTACTCCAAAAACAAGGAAATGTGACACTGAATGCTCAAACAGCTGTGATTGTAATTAAGTGGAAGCTCCAAGTGGGTTGACCAGGAAACACCAAGACGTCAACATGGGGCATGTTTGTTTGGCTTCGGTTTCCTCATAGAGGAGTAACCCACAGGAAGTAGAGCGCTTATCCTAAATCAGGCACATTTAAAGGGGGAAGATGGAAACTATGAAGCAGTGTAAAGGTGTTCAGAAGCACACTGAAAGACAGGAGGTTATCAAACCCCCCTAACTACAACTACTGGAATAAGTGTGTCCTGCACTGTAAGGAGTCAGTTATTTCAAGGTATCTCTTGGGGTTCAAGGGAGAGTGATGGAGAAATGAGATCATAGGTGTAGAATATTCCACCTGACTGGATAGGATCGGAATGTCCCACTGAGCAAAGTCCAAAGAGCCCCTGGCCCCCTCAGCCTTTACTGAGCTTTGTTGAAATCAGGCCTTTGTTAGGAGCTTGTGGAACATATAGTGTCACAGGTGCAGGAAGTAATTAGTCAGGGAAAATGTGAGGTACCATCATGACAGACTTCCTGTACTCCTGCTCTGGACTGTTAGAACATAAGAAGATCTAAAGGCAAACCCAGCATCACTTACGAACTGTCACTAGAAGAAGGTGCACACAACACTGACACACTCACATGTGGGGCGACACCTCGTAGAAGTTGACGCCGAGGTAACGGTCCATGTGCGGCTTACTGTAGATCTCCAGCTCTTTGTAGGGGTTCACAGACACGAGGACGGAACCGATGTAAGTCTGTGAGAGGACAGTTAGTACGGTTAGTGTCACACACAGCCCTCCATGAACCTAGCAGTGTGATGTCTGGGGCTGGCTGTGTGTCTGCACTTGCTTTGAGCAGATGAAGCTGTGTGTTTTTCTGTGTATATGTTACATGAGGTTCTTCATTTATGTTATGTGGACGAGGTTCTCTTTTGGTGCCCCTTACAAAAATGGGGTTCTCTTTTAGTGCGTGTTGTGTGGATGCAGATCTCTTTCGGTATCCCTTACATAAATGAAGTTCTCTTTGTGTCTGCTATGTAGATGAGGTTCTCTTTTGGTGCCCCTTACAAAAATGGGGTTCTCTTTTAGTGTGTGTTGTATGGATGCAGATCTCTTTCGGTATCCCTTACATAAATGAAGTTCTCTTTCTGTCTGCTATGTAGATGAGGTTCTCTTTTGGTGCTCCTTATATAAATGGTGATCTCTTTTTGTGTTTGTTGTGTAGATGAGGTTCTCTTTGGGCATGCCTTACATAAATGAGGTTTTCCCTAAACCTCTTGCGCAGGTTCTCGATGAAGGCCGCCTCACTGGTGTAGTTCTCCAGCAGGACAAAGTCTTGGACCCCAACCCGGTCCCGGGCTGTAAGAGCAGTCTCCATGACAACACGGATCCCCTCACCAGCTGCCTGCTCGGGGGGAACGAAAAATGAGTCACTAAGCAGCAATTAATAAGTAAACAAAGGTTGCTCAATAGGTTGCTCTTCATGTGTGTGCATATCAGTAGTACAGCTTAAAACAGCAGAGAAAGTCAGAACAAATATTTAAGGGAGTATGGAATTGATTTTGTGCCTAAACACTTAAGGACCAGATTGAAAACCATTTATTGTGGTAATGCTGTGCCTTTCAGCTCTGTTCCTCCTTCTACTCTCCACTCACAGGTGCATCTCCTCTCAGCCTGCAGGGGGCAGTACTGGCCCATTCCCTGAAAGCTGGTACATTTCAGGTGCCTGAGAACAGCATCAATCCCGAGGGGCTTGTTAACGGCTTGGTAAACTCATTACGGCTGTTATCTCAGCATCGCGTTCATGGGGCTGGAATGTCCTAGATCCTCCAACAACAGCATCACAACAATGGATCGAGGCCAATGAGGCAGAAGGGGGGGGAAGCCCCCTTGGGGGTCCTTACCCAGTGTCGCCCCGCACACATTCGCGTGGGAGCTGGCAGGAAACTGCAGTCCCAGCCACACCCATCTTCTAGAATGTAGATGTGGCCTTATAAGGAGCCACTGCTCTCTGCACACTCAACTGGACAAGCTGCTCCGTGCTGCAAACACATGCTAACAGTGCGATATAATGGGGGGAAATGGTACTGCACAACACAGTGCAAAGGACTACTGGATGTGATCCTGAGAGAGGCCAGTCACATGACCTGAGACAGTATGTTCCAATCCAGTGCATTCTAATGCTGACATAGCCTGTGTCCCAGGCCAGTGCATTCCAATCCTGACAGAGGCCAGTAATGTGTCCCGGGGCAGTGCATTCTAATCCTGACGGAGGCCAGTCACATGACCTGGGATAGTATGTTCCAATCATGACGGAGGTCAGTCAAATGACTTGGGATAGTATGTTCCAATCATGACAGAGGTCAGTCACATGACCCGGGCCAGTGCATTCCAATCCTGACAGCCCAGTCACGTATCCCAGGACAGTGCATTCCAATCCTGACAGAGGCCAGTCACATGACTCAGGACAGTGCATTCCAGTCCTGACAGAAGCAGGTCACATGCAGATGTGTTAACAGCCAGGCCAGTGATACTTCAGCTGGCACTCACACACACACACACACACACACACACGGTCATTTCACTCTGTCCAGCTAGACACATGATACCTTTCCAACACCCAGGAGAAATGTAAAAGCCTGTGCTTATAATCAAGCCCCCCCCTCTCATCCAACAAGAACCTGCCCCTCCCCATTCACAACACAATCACGCACACACACACACACACACACACGCATACACACACATACGCGCCCTTACCACGGCCCGGTACCTCATCCTGCCCTCATCCTGCCTGCCCCAGCCGAGTGTCCTGCTCGTCCCGGGTCTGCGTGTCCCACTCTGTGCGGGGTGCGTTTTTACGGTTCCAAACGGTCCGATCGCCATCACTGCCGCTACTCTCCAGATTGCGTATCTCTGCTGCTCCCTCCTTTCCTCTCTGCGCAGATGAGGCTCTCGCACATACGCGCATTCGCTCCGTGGTCCCGGACCGGGGGCCACTCCCTGTCTCGCGCCTCTGCGGCCCCTCCCCACACCAGCCCCTCAGTCACAAGTAAAACATAAACCCCGACTCCCAGGCCTGCAGCCGCCCCAGCCCCCACCTCCACGTGTCACACGGGGGGGGGGGGGGACGAAAGGAAGAAAAATTACTAAGTTCGGAAGGTCTGCCTGGGGAAGGAGCATGAGGAATGTGGGCGTGCCCGAGTTCTGGAAAGATTCACTCATAACCCAGAACCCAAAACAAGCTGCTTCACTGAAAACAGGAGATTGCTGGTCAAACAGGATGACGACAGGTACTGAGAAACCAAGAAGTGAGCAGAACAGTCATAACATAAAACTGAGGCAGAGAGTCAGTATAAACACAGCTCCATGGTCAGTTTTAGCCGGAAGAGGTCATCCTGGCAACTGCATGAACCAGGGACTGCGTGGGGCACTGTGGTATCAGGGTACTGCCTTTATAGGGGATAGGGGCTGGTGGAGGCTAGGATAACCTGGCACCCTCTAATGGCCCAGTCAGGTGGTGCAGCAGTGATGGGCAGCCCTCACAGCTGAAGCACAGGGTTAGATTCCATAGCCAATGAACACCGAACACTAGTCAGGCCCTCGCCCCACAAAGAGCAGAGCAGAGCTGGCAGGACGCTGACCCGTGAGGATATGGGTGATAGTTTCAGGACACAGGCTTCCCCCTTCGTCCTTCCCCGCCAGAGCAGAGCAGAGCTGGCAGGACGCTGACCGGTGAGGATATGGGTAATAGTTTCCAGACACAGGCTTCCCCCCTCGTCCCTCCCCCTGGAGAGCTTTCAGACCCGCCACTCATAGGAGTGAGAGGTAAACATTCTGCCTGTGGCCCCTTGTTCTTGGACTCGTCCCTCCACCCTTCATTCCTCTCTCCTTATTCATTCATTTTTCCAGCTTCCACTAGCTCCTGCTCCATCTGTCCGCTTCCCTACTGTGCTCTCAAATAGACACCCCCCCCTCCACGGTCTGTGGAAATCACATTAACACCAATTTGACTTGTATCTGGATCAAATGTAACGGCTACAGTCTCCTTGGCCCCTCCCACTACTGGCCAGCCAATCCCCTCATGCACTATAAATAGCCACAGAACCTTATAAGGCAAAGCCAGGTGCTGTCCCTCCCCAAAGCTGGTTTTTGATCCATGACACAGCCCTATAGCCCTACAGTCGCTTATTCCACTCAAAGGTCCAACAGAAGATGCCCGATGTGCCAGTTCCTCTGCTCTCAGATGAGCCGTGTACCCAGGCCAGGAATGCAGCTTCAGACATGCTGGCCTCATCCCACCCCCTGCCTCCCCCCACATTTCCCCCTGCCCACCACTCGCCAGCTCTACCTGTAGCAGGACCAGAAGCTGCTGCAAAGTAAGCTCCTCCCCCCCCCCCCCCCCCCCCGGCCCCGGCCCCCGTGCCCCCCCCCCCCCCCCCCACCCCCCCGGGGGGCCCCCCCCGGGGGGGTGGGGGGTTAAGCTCCTCCCCCCCCACCCCAACCTGGCCCAGGCCCACGGTCCCCCTCACACGCACGCACACCCCCCTGGGGGCCTCCCACGTGCTCTTTGGTGGATTTTCCCTTGTCCTGAGCGCTATGCTCCAAGTCAGCTCTGGATGTGGGGATAGAAAGGTGAAATATAGAAGTGCAGGTAGAAAATGGCCCCAGAACCCCACTCAACATGCATTTCACAGATTAAAAAACAGTCAAACACAGGGAGAATCCCCTTGCCTCACGGACAGGAAGTCATGTCAAACTTATTATTTATAAAGCTCGGGGTGCGTGTTGTCGCCCCCTACTGCTCCATCTCCCTCAGTGAATTCTGTGTTGCTGCTTTTTGATTAAATCAAATGGAACTTCTGCAGAAGTGAAAATGGCGACTTCCGTCAAGCTCGATTTTTTTTACATAAAATTAAATATACATATAATAATAATGGTCAGATAAGAATTTGGTTTGTTTTACATTGTTTACAAAGTGAGTTTGGTGTTCACTAGTTTTGTGCTTCTTGTTTCAGAAGAATTCATTTTCCAGACAACCTGTTAACGCATCAAAAAGCAAAACACTCCTTTGCTGACATGCAGGCCTCAGTCTGACGCAGACACATCGCTTTCACACTCACCCCAAAACACGATGCAGTCCTCCCTGAGCTGTGCAGCGCTCCAAATGCCCGCCAAAGTGTCCACACCCGCGGAAGTCCAAATACGCCCGCTCAGGGATGCGCTTGGCGACGGGACCGGGACAGAACTCTCTGGAATTCCTGTATTATGTCCCAGCTGACCATTTACATCCCGTGCAGGTACAGACTGACTTGAACGTGGCGGAATGAGAAGTGTGGTAGCGACCCACCCACCAATCAAACACCCATCAAACATCAATAAAAAAAACAGGTCAGGGAAATTTTCCCCACCAGACTCTCTCGCTTAGAGAAAGACCACGTTTAAGCATCAGACCCACTGGGCTCAGAGGCACACCCTCATTCTCAGGAACAGGAAGCCGGACCACGTGTGCTGGTGAACAGGATAAGACACCAGAACGGAAGCTGTGCATCACTGCAGGCGGGCTGCAGCTTCCACGCCGCCTACAGCTGCGGCAGGCAGGCACTCTCACATCTTCTGTGTATGTAGACTTTTCCCCCTGGTGGGAGCGCCAGCAGGTCAGGGCCCCTGATGAGCGGTAGGTATTGATGGTCATCAGCTCTTCCCTTATGGCGTCCCGCTTCAGTGATGTCACAGAGACCCCCTTTGCAGACGGCCCTTGGCAGGGGCTAAAGCAGGAGTCGGCAATCTTATCCGCAAGGAGCCGCTGTGTATGCAGGTTTTTGGGATAACCCCAAGGTCAGCTGTTCAAATCAAGGTGTGAGAATTCTTCAGCCAATCAGTCCTCTAATTAGTGATCTAATTAGGGAGTTGCAGCGAAAACCTGCACGCACAGCGGCTCTTTACGGATAAGATTGCCGACCCCTGGGCTAAAGCATAGTGCCATTAAACCCTTATAGCTCCAAAACCTGAAACTTCATGTACTGATGGAATGTAGTGAGACAAAATAGCATAATGAGGTGCAGGAGTTACGTTTGATTGGGAAAGGCTTTATTATTTTTATTTTTTAACGGTCTGGGAAACCAGCATTGCAAGACCATCAGTTCCTGCAAAGGGCACTGAAACCACAACCTCAAGGAGGACATCAAAGCTCAGTACTCTGCGGGCGACCACATGGCTGCCTTCCCCACCAGCCAAGACACCCTCGCAGGATGTTCTGGCGGCTGTAGCAAGAAAACAATCTCCAGGGGCTAAGTCGGGATTCATTCAGGTTCACACAACGTGTGTAATTCTGATGGAAATGGCGAGGAGGTCACCACACCAGTGTCATACCTGAACACGGGTACGGCCGGCTGCAGGTGTCAGACTACCAGATTAAAGGGGAACCCGCTCAACTAAGGGGGAGGTACCAGTAGATGTACAGCGAAGCATAGCACACCCCTTTAAAATGTGACTGCGCCAACCTCAGGACTGCAACGCCCCCCACAGAATACCCAAATTGAACCAGACACCCCACATGCTGAGTTTATGGGGAAACAAACCATCACTGCTGTTGATCTTCCTTTTGGGGGGGGGTCCCCAGAGTGTTAGTTTTAGAAGTGGCTTTTTATAAAGACAAAGCAGAGGTCCATGCAGCGGAATGCAAATGAGGACGAGGAAGCCGCACACGCCGCCTCTGCATGGGGCGTGACCACCACACCAAGGCCCACAGCCTGAGGCAGGAAGGAGGCAGGTTGCTTATTTCGATCATTTTTATTCCGAGATCAATGTTGATTCCATGCTGTGTTTCAGTAAGAACAATACAGACTATCTGTGGCTCCAGTCAAATACCCAGTAGTACAAATTAGCTTCAAGTTACACATGAATGATAGAGGAGTAAAGGAGAGAAAAAAGAACGAGGGAGAGAAGGGTGGCAGAGGAGGCAGAGGACAAGAACACAGACTTGGTGGGTTAACACATGCAGGCCCGAATGTGACTTCGCATCAACATACCTGCCTTTTGTGAAAATAGGGAAAACAGAGCAAGTCTGGATCATTGTGACTATCGGAAAGCGCTAATGGCGACCTCTGGAGGTCGTCGGAGGCATCGCACCGTTACAGTATTTCAGCACAAAGTACAGTTGAAAAACCACAGACACATCGCCGCTCGGGTGCAAACGGCAGAGGCGCTTCTCGCCCGTCAACCAGCATTCCAGCAAATTCCTCTGACACGGTAACAGAAAAGGTAACTACCAAAGAAGGGGGCACTTTGCTTTTGTTTTAACACACAAATGCCCTGCTTAAAACTTCAATGTTTTTTTTTCTCATTTTGCAACGGATGTTCGCACTAACACAAATATTACAGTACCCCACATGTAATTATAGTAGATGTTTCAGTAATAAAAATTCATTTTTGTAATCACATGAACATTACTCAAAAATACATCCAGCAACTGATAAAAATGAGGAAGGGCTGGGGGGGGGGGGGGGTGAAAACAAACAGGTGGGGGGGGTGG
>JAODKN010000048.1:6014805-6036387 GCA_026774425.1 Petrocephalus zakoni | reverse complement strand
AGGCTTTATGAATACCTTATAAGTGCTTATGAATGAGTTTATAATGCTTTATGGATACTGGCCTTAAGTAAAGTGTTTTCCACCACACAGTATCACCGAAGTGCGTTATTATTATAAGCAGTGCACAAGTCTGTTCTGCTACATTAGAGCAGTTAGAATGGAGCTGCCCGTCCATCGAGCGGGACAGATCACTCCGCCCGGCCTTCATGTGCCGCATCACATCCACAGGAATCCTGGAGTTCTTTCACCACCAGCTGAAGGACATCATCGAGTATGCCGAGCTGAAGACCGACGTCTTCCAGAGTCTGCGGGAAGTGGGCAATGCCATACTTTTCTGCCTGCTGGTCGAGCAAGCGCTGGTGAGGCCGACCGTGCCCCTTCACACACCATAGCGCACCTCCCGGTCCATCGCAGGTCTCAGACAAGCTGCTGTGTTTGGACGAGATGCTGCCGTCTCTGATGCCACGCCCGTCTCTGGGTTTGGCCTCTCGTTTCTCCACGTCTCACGAAATTCTCCTTGTATATGAGGCACTGGCATTTAAACCCAGTGAATGACAATGGAATTTTTTCCATTCCGTACTGCACATCCTAGGTGGCGAGCTAGAAATTCTTCAGGTTCATATATGAATACCCTAGGTATCAGGGCATGCCCGTCCACTCCCGTTCTCCACTGCCTCTAATGACATTTGGTCACCTTTAGCCTGTTCAGTAACCACACCCAGACAACTTTCACATTTCCCAATAAGTACAGATTCTCTTTTTCCATAAGTAAGTGAAAATGACTGCACTGTACTACGTTGATCACAAAGGTTGATTTGAAATGTTTTTATTTTGGTTACATCTCCAAGTAGGAATTGCCAAATGGATACTGCAGATGAGTAAATGATATTAAATAGTTAAAACACAACTCAGCTGAAATGATAGACTCAAAATATAGAGCTCGGAGCTGTCTCAGTCAGGCCACAGTGTTGACTTGAGTGTGACCTCAGTAAGGTCTCATGTTGTCTTAGTGTGACCTCAGTAAGGTCTCATGTTATCTCAGTAAGGCCTCAGTAAGGTCTCATGTTATCTCAGTGTGGCCTCAGTAAGGTCTCATGTTGTCTTAGTGTGGCCTCAGTAAGGTCTCATGTTATCTCAGTGTGGCCTCAGTAAGGTCTCATGTTATCTCAGTAAGGTCTCATGTTATCTCAGTGTGGCCAGAGTAAAGTCTCATGTTATCTCAGTAAGGCCCCAACGTGGTAAGAACAGTAAGTAGGAGACATAAGGACACGGTAAATTCTAAATGAAGTCTGGTAAAGTCTAAGTGAAATCTTAGTCAAGTCTCAGTGAGGTCTCAGTAAGGATACAGTGAAGTCAAAGTGTAGTCTCAGTGTGGTCTCAGTGCAGTCTCATGGGGTCTCAGTGTGGTCTCAGTGCGGTCTCATGAGGTCTCAGTGAGGCCCCAGTGTGATCTCAGTGAAGTCTCAGTAAAGACACGGTGAAGTCTCAGTGTGGCCTCAATGAGGTCTTAGTGTGGCCTCAGTAAGTTGTCATACGATCTCATTGAGGCCCCAATGCGGTCTTGGTGAGGTCTCAGTGAGATTCGAGTGTGGCTTTGCTTTCACTAAGCAGTGGTGTCCCAAAGGTGGAATTATATTTCTTGGCATTAATGGCACTTTGCTTGGAATGACTCTCATTGTTATCTGTAAGACCCAGGTAATCAGTGGCCCGGAATGTCTAGTCACATTTGTATGTTTTTTGAATGTGTGTGTGTGTGAGTGTGTGTGCATGCAGGTGTGCGTCAGTATTTTGGTACGTGTGCAGCAGGGTGGGTTGGCTGTAATCAGATCGTACTTCTTCTTGAAACACTACCTCTCTCTCATTACATGCTGGCAAATACTGCAGGTGGTAAGAGATTAGCCATTTCCATGATAGCAAAAAAAAAAACAGCTAACAATTCACTTATGAGCACAGCGGTTTCAGCTCCTGTTGTGGCACCCGATCTGCTCATCATTCAAACTGCCATGGAATGTGCGACTTACAGTTTTGCAATTTTCACCTGAGGGGAACAGAATGCCATTCATAAGCAGAAAAAGGATCTGGTTAATTTGTACCCAGAATCACACATAAACAGAATAAACAATAAACAAATTGGACAAAAGGAAGATTTGGCTTGATTCCCATGGTTTCCATGGCAACAAGTGTTTTCTTTGTCTGGGCATTTGTTACGTTTTGTCTGGAAGCATTTCTGTGTCACTCACAGTGGTAATCTGTTTACTTTGGTATTTTGTGAATTTCCTCTACGCCTTTTGTTTTGCCTGGTCGTTTGCATGCAGGTTCTTTTTTATTTTTTTATTTTTTTCATTCTTTTACTTCTGATGGAGGCTTCCCTTCATGTTCTGATGAACTTCCAGTGATGTTATTAACCCAAGACTCAGCCTGTCAATTCATTTGTCAAACACTCCCTCCCACGCCTGCTGGTCGAATGAGGCACATCTGATAGTGAACATTTGCATAACACAACGCGTCACACTGCTGGCATGTTAAATGGAGCGTATTAGCAGATATATTTGCATTTTTGGCATATTTTTCGGCTAGTAGCACTGGTTGCATAATAAAGCAGGTCATGCTTAGGGGTGGGACCACACGGGGCTGAAAGCTAATTGGCCCCTGGTATGCCTCCTCTCCTATCATTCACCAATTCAAAACATATCATTGGCCAATGGTAAGGACAGCCCCTTTTATGTCATGCCCCTTCAAAAATTCCAGAACAAATCCCCCCGTTAGAAGTGCTTCCTCCTAAATCTGTCATTCCCAGCTGTGCCTCTGTTTCCCATTAACAGCCGACCATTCATTTCCCTTCCGTGCAGTAATTCCTCCCTGCAAACTTGTCAGATGACAGAGTTTCCGTTAGCCCTAGACGTGCTAATTAACCATTAGCACTCATCATCTTAAATCCTACTGTGGTTCATCGTTATCTGTAACGAAAACATCCTGGCACTGCATATAAAAAGTTTTTACACTTTCACCTGATGACTAGAAGTATTCGAAATTGTTTAGTTTTAGCGGATAAAGCTTTCCTTTTTGTGTAATTCTCTGTAAAAGGATCCCTGCGAACAGGTGGCTGCTAGGCTTGACTGTAGCAATCTGTGCTCTTTCAATTATAGTAACATGTTTATGTTAAACAAATTTTAAAAAGCATTAAAAGCATTTTTGCAGCCGAACTCCTATGCAGTCGCTGCCTGGCATTACGATCACCTGTTTATGTGAGTTAGCGTAACAGGATTTGTAAAGCTTGACTTGACTTAAAAACTGCAAAAACACCATGAAACAGACTGAGCTGAAAAATATAAGTGAAATTAATATATTTGCAGCTGGAATAACTGAAAATACAGTCATATTCTGTGAAGTATATGAGTGTTGTCTGTTGAGTAGCTTAGCATTTTTTTTTATTTGGTGGTAGTATTTTGTGTCTGTGTGTTTTGTGTCATCACATTTAGGTTTCTTCCGAAAACACTAACTGAAATGTGGTACTGGTGGGTGCTCGGGATCAGTGATTCCACTGTACGGACAGGCCTGTGTGGTGGGCGGAGCTTAAGCAGTGACTGGCGGCCATTTTAACGTGTGTGTGTCGGTTATAAGTGCACAAACTGGCGTGATCTCATCGCACGTGCACCCGTGCATTGACACTCACATTCTCGTCTTGTTACACATCAGTTTTTGTCATTTCACAGCTGCGCCCTGAAGAGTGTTTTTTTTTTCTTCTCCTTTATAATTTGTGTGTGATCTGTCCTCAGTATGTTAATGTCCTGAGATATAGGCTCATATCGGTCAAGTCTGTGTTTTTATTCAGTCCCAGGAAGAAGTCTGTGACCTGCTGCATGCCGCTCCTTTCCAAAACATCCTCCCTAGAGTTTACATCAAAGGTATTTACTCCGTATCATGACTTATCACATAAAACATGAGTCCGTCAGGAAAAAAACAGCACCAATCATTGTTATTATTATTGATGTTGTGTAATAAAGTATGTGCTGGAGATCTGACGGCCTTTTGTGTACTGTTGGGTGCTCACTGTACTGTCGTCATTATGTTGTGCAGAAGGGGAACGTCTCGATGTGCGGATGAAGAGGCTGGAGGCAAAATATGCCCCCTTGCACCTAGTACCCCTGATAGAAAGATTAGGCACGCCGCAGGTGAGATGGGTCTTCTCCCACGTTCCCATTTTCTCTCAGCGCCCGCCCCTTGTTCTCGAGCGGCTCTCGGCTCGCCCATCAGCAGGGTTTACGTCACAGCAAGCGTGTGTGCGCCGGAAGACGGGACGTGGCGTAGCGAGCGTGGGCCGAGGAGCAGGAGGCTGCTTCTCCGGATCTGGGCGCTTCTCTGGGAAAGCCGGAGAACACGTTGGTCGGGAAAGGCTCTAGGGGTGTCCGTGCGTGTTTTCCCAGTGTAGAGACAAATATTAGAGGTGATAAAAAACAGGTTTGACTGGAAGTGAATTGCACAGTAGTTGTGTGTGGGCTGGTTGGTTCACGAACGGCCTGAGCACTGTGATTGCATCCTTCTGCAACATGACTGCTGCTAAACACTGACAGCTGCGGTGTGCCCATTGACCTAGTTTTTTGTGCGTTTCGCGCAGATGGAGACTGAAAATGCATTAATGAAAACGCTCAAGTTTCGTAAAAATATTGCAGAAAAGTTTTTATGTTTGCTTCCAATGATATTTATGGTGAATTTGAAATATATATATTCACAAAGGTGCAATGGAAATAGAATTTGCGGATTGGTAGATAGACAGAACATGATGATGATGACGTATGATACATGGACGTCAGTCCCACACAGGTTTAGGCCGGTCATTCAGCGTCCCAGTGGGCTGCTGGGTATTTGGGCTGGCACAATTTATCACCGGGGACAATTTCACTTGACCACACTTTCAGTATGTCGCCTATAATTTGCGCAAAACTAAAACTATCGCTTTTATATGTGTGAAATCTGACGCTTTTCGAGGCTGAATGAAGAGGTCTTACCAAGGCTCACCAACACAGAGCTGCAGATGGGCCTTTTCATTTTTTGACCTGACCTCCGTCTCCGTCTGGGGGGTGCTTCTGCTGCTGGAAGTCCTTCCCCAACGGGGGCCAGACCGTTTACTAACAATTTCTAAACAGTCTAGTCAGGCAGCCTTACATGTATAAAGCTTCGTGACTTGGTCGGCCTTGGTTATCCACAGAACATACCAATCATATTAGTTTTTGGTTATGAGCCACTTCCCCCCTGCCTCCGGCTGCAGCAAATCTCCATCGCCCGCGAAGGGGACCTGCTGACCAAAGAGCGCCTGTGCTGTGGCCTCTCCATGTTCGAGGTGATCCTGACCCGCGTGCGCAGCTACCTGCAGGACGCCGTGTGGCGCGGCCCACCCCCCACCAACGGCGTCATGCACGTTGACGAGTGCGTCGAGTTCCACCGCCTCTGGAGCGCCATGCAGTTTGTCTACTGCATTCCCGTGGGCACTCACGAGTTTACAGCAGAGTGAGTATCCCGGCACGTCTATCCGAGGGGGCGGAGCATCAGTCCTGGGGGCGGGGCATTAGTCCCGTAGGTGGGGTAACAGTCCTGGAGGCGAGGCGACAGTCCTGAGGGCGGGGCATCAGTCATGTGGCCGGGGCGTCAGTCCTGAGGGCGGAGAATCAGTCATGAGTGCGGGGCATCAGTCATGAGGGCGGAGCATCAGTCATGAGGGCGGGGAATCAGTCATGAGGGTGGAGCATCAGTCCTGAGGGCGGGGCATCAGTCATGAGGGCATCCACAGACTGTTAATTTTAAAATGCCCTTGAGACTTAAGGCTGATTAATAGTTCTGTGTCTAGCCTAAGCCATTACCTACACTAGTGACCTGCGCCATGGTGAGTATTTATACTTGTGTGCTGCTGTGTCTCGCTCAGCAATCACACCGCCAAAGTGCTATAGGTGATATATAGTCCTGGATGTTGCATTTATTATCTTCCCATCCTGCGATACACTCAATAGTTGAATCACGCAATTGAAATAGAAAAAAAAATAAACATTAAACAAGTATCAATTAACCAAGTCCTGGTTACATTTGTGCTGCTCCAAACTTCCCATAGACAAATTTGGAAAAATCTTGAGCCACTACAAGGTCACTTTTAATCATCCTGAGTGTTTTGTAGACCTGTTGCTACAACACCTTGGGTGGATTATTTAATACTAGGTATAAATAGCACTTCAGTTTCAATCAACGGTATAAGTACACCTGGGATGTATGCTTTCTTCGCTCCCATAGAAAAACTAATGCTACCAAGCAGACCAATCAGTTCTTGTGGCCTGCGTCACTGTGATGTGTAGCTACAGTCCTGGGGAGGTGCATGTCAGGCTACAGCGTAGGGCCCATGGTGACACCGTACTTACGGCGGTGATGCCACACCAAACATCCGTAACACTGAGAGCGTGCGTTTGGTCTGCTGCGGACGACCAATCAAATCAAAAGCTGCAGATGTCTGCTAGGCCTGACCCTCGCTGCTCTCTCCCGCCTGTCCGAGCAGGCAGTGCTTCGGGGACGGGCTGAACTGGGCCGGCTGCTCCATCGTGGCTCTGCTCGGAGAGCAGCGACGCTTTGACCTCTTCGACTTCTGCTACCACCTGCTGAAGGTGCAGAGGCAGGATGGCAAGGACGAGATCATCAAGAACGTGGTGCGTCCTGCATATACGCATGTAGGCTCACGGCACACTATCAACACACGCTTACAGAACCGGTCAAAGGCTCTGACACACCTACCCACAGAAAGGTTTATTTTCAGTATTCTCTACATTTTAGAATAATTATAAACACATTAAAACTATAAAATAACATTCGGAATAATGCACTGACTAAAAAAGTTTTAATTGAAAAAAATGTGTTGATTGCTGGTTCAAATCCCATATTAAGCAGAGGGATCCCACCATTGGGCGTTTGAGCAAGGCCCTTAACCCCAATTGCTCCTTGACCTGGCTGACCCTACTGTCTCCTCTATGCCAGTTCCATGCGGTGGCCTCCGGGGATGCTTTTCCAGCTGTCTTGAAGGAGGTCCCTCATATGCTGAGCTCTCATTGGCCGATTTTCCAGCAGTCCTGAAGGAGGTCCCTCATATGCTGAGCTCTCATTGGCCACACTCTCTGGTTATACTCCTCCAAAACCGTTTCAGTTGTGTTTAGGTCAGGTAGCCAGGTCATGTGAAGCACTATCACTCTGCTTTGTAGGCAGCTTGACGTGCGCAGACTTTTGACTGGTACTGTATATATACATGAAGGGATTATGACACTCTCAGATTTCTTTTGTACGTTGTTAACTAACCACGGCACGACTTAAGGACAATGATTGACAATAAAAGATCCACAATGAGTTTTAACAGTCAAACACTGGATAGTGCAAGACAATGAGCGCTGGACTTAAGACTGTATATTCATGGTGTGTGAATATGTAATCAATGGTAATAAACAGTGTAGCAGTTTGTGTAGCCCATTGTCTCCTGGGCACCTTCAGACAGACCTCACACAGACCTTACACAGACCTCACACGCGAAAATGCAGGATGACTCACTATACTTTTCTAAATGGGAGTGGCGGTGAATCAGTGTTCTGTTGAAACCTGTTCCTTCAGCCTGTATACATGGGAGGTGCACATCTCTCTCCTGAAATGGAACAAAGGCTTAGTCACCAAGCCTTCTCTATGAAGAAGACAGGGCACAGGTGCCTCTTGTTTTGAAACCATTCACTAAGGACTGAAGAGCAAATTTCCAAGACTCACTCAGCCCGCAGGCTATATTTTTGAGAATATTTCTATGAAGTTAATGAGTTTTGGAAAGCTAATGAAAGTTCCTTGAGGGATAATATGAGGGTTGGGGTTAGGTATTTTCAAGGGGCTGCTACCTTACCAGGAGAGGGGAGGTGGGGTTCATTTTGCGAGAGGAACAGGCAGTAAGAACCACAAAATCAGCCATGCAAAAAGGTGCAGGTGCTCAGGCACCCTTAGTGCCTGTTGGGGTCTCACATCGAAACCAATAAAAAATGGAGTTAGTGAGTTTTGGTAATTTTCTCTTCAACAGCACAATATAAAACATACCAGGAGTGGTTCAATAAAATAAGTATAGACAGTAGAATAATTATAAAACTATTGTGGACCTAAAACTTCATTCTCCCCCGTACAGCCCTTAAAGAAGATGGCAGATCGAATCAGGAAATACCAAATCCTGAACAACGAGATATTCGCTATACTGAACAAGTACATGAAGTCAGTGGAGACGGACAGCTCCACCGTCGAGCACATTCGCTGCTTCCAGCCCCCTATTCACCAGTCGCTGGCCACCACCTGCTGAGACGCTTCAGGTCTCTGGGAATGAACATCCTTCAGCAGCCTGATGGGATGGATTCCAGGTGCTCCGTCCATCCCTGTCGGAGGTGGACCATCTCGCGGAGGTGGCAACAGAAGCAGCCATCGGCCACATGACAAGTGACTTTAACGACCCCGTTCATCGCAGCCGTCTGCCACCCGCGGCTCTGCGTGGAGTCGTGTTCAGTTATGCATAGTTCTGTTTCACGTATTCCTCCTCACCTGTCCTGGTTCTTAACACATGCCGTTCTCCAAACATTTAAAAATAAACTGCCCCTAAAAAGCCTTACTTGTTTTTTGTTAGCGCGTTAGCATAAAGGGCGGTTTCTGGCCATTTTAATGATCTGTGCAGTTAAAAAGAAAAAGAAAAATAATCAGTAAAATTAGCTATTCAATTGCCACGTAATTTTCAAAGCACTTCCCGAACCGGACAGGTAGGGAAGACAGTAGCTGGGGAAATAAGCACAGGAAATGTGAAAGTATTGATGAGGAGTTTATTTGCCATTTTGTAAACCACTTGTGATTACTTCCATGTTGTCAGTGCACCCAGTTCCTTGCTATACGTGACGTGCAGGATACCGGTGCCGCATGGAGGGAAATCACGTCTCCTGCTTTTCTCGTTAGTGTATTCAGTGTAAATTCACCTCGACGTGTGGCGACGTGACGTGACCGTGCGATAAAGCCGATCGCCCTTGGTCCAGGCAAACTCCAAGGGCTTCTGTTTCTAAATTCTAACTTTCATTTTCCGTATAATTTCAATATATATGGTCCTGATTAATTCACCCCTGCATCCTAAAATGAAAGACCTGCAGGGCAGAAAGCGAGATCTCAGTATTTTGCCCGACTAGCATCGTCTTGGTGCCACTGCATTTGTTTTGCAGATTTTCTCTTCTATATTTCAGAAAACATCCTTGCTCCGTCCAGTTCAGGTTCACAATTAATAATCTCCAAGAGTCTGAATTAAAAGGTTAATTTTTAAAGTTCAACCTTACATATAAACAGCAGTCTCTATAACTCAGCAGTGTTTAAAAAAATTATATTAATTTATGATTTCAACTGAATTTTTGAGAATTGTTTTTTGATAACCATTCTAAATGCATGCTGTTGTGGAAGTATTGTCTGTAAATTGTGTATTCAGTCCATTCATTATTTATTGTTTTTAAAAGTACTTATGCTTTTCGTGTCTTTTGAAGTTGTTTTAAGGTGTATTGATGAATAAATTATGCTTCATAGTACCGTAAAGGATTGAAAAAATTATTTATAGAAATTAAGCTGAGTTACCTTTCATGGTAGGCATAACTTGCCTACTCAGTGAAGTTGCAATGCTGTAGAAGTGAAGGGTGACCTGAAATAATTTGCTTCCAAGAAAATGGGCCTGTAGTTATCTCAAAAGTCTACGAACCAGGACTTAACAGCTATTCGAAATCATAGCAGCTTTATCAACAGCTATTAGCCACCATATGCAGTGTGGATATAAAACAATAACTTTCACTTGTTGCATAAACATAATATTCGCCTATACTATCCATTCATTTTTCCTGTTTCAGGTCTGCAGTGAGCTTGGAGTCCAGTTTGCCTGTAATTATCTCTCAAATGATGTATCTGTATGAATTTGATATGTTCACATGAAGACAGTGGAGTAAACATCACGCCAAGCTTATTTCTGCGGACTTGCTGCGTTTTTTTCTGTTTTATAACAAGTCCTAAATATGAAACAACTTATTTTTAAGCTAAGTAGGTGGGAGAAACTATTTAAAATTTTTGCTAATTTTCAAATTTTGCTAGGTTTCTGGTACATTTCATGCTTATACATATGAATGGTTTAAGGGGTAAATTTTAAGATGCTTTCTAAATGTTTTGTTTTGTAGTTTATGAAAGGTAGTAGGCCTGTAGCATTATTATAACATTATGTGTGCACCGGCTGTCATTGTCAGGCTATACCTGATCTAGTATATCAGATATCAGATTTACTTCATCATAACTTCACTTTTCTTAGGTAGTTTAATCACACCGTTATAGCTAACGGAAGACGAAGGGAGAAGAAGGAAGCCGTACAATGACGCCATCCCGTCTCACAGGTCGTCTCACATTTTTCCCTGGGACGGGTAGAGCTGAAAAGCGACAGGACAATAGGGGAGTGGCACAAATTTAGCCGCAGCAGGTTCGCCACTATCTGTCTGGACAAATACCGTCTTTCAAGTCTGTGCACGCTGACAAAGGCTGAAAACATCAGCTCAAATACATGGTTCTCTAAGGAATCCCCACAAATGTAGCCAAGGCTCCCGTACCCTTCTTCTCTGGCAGGAGTTCCGACACGGTTTGCGGATTTCCCTGCTCAGACTCACCTTAATCAGCTAATTACCGGGTATAGTAGGTGCGTCTGAGCAGGGAAATCTACAGGCTGGCCCTCCAGGACCGGAATTGGGGAACCCTTGCCACAAACCTGCAGTATCTCCCGAGGATTCGTGGAGGGGTTGCTTAATTAAAAAAATAATAATATAATGCATATTTTCATTTTTGAGAGCCATCACTTTCGCGCGTTCTGTTTGCAGTTGAACAAAAATCCACCTCCAAAACCCCGACACCTGTCCGCGAACACCCCAGCTGCGGGACTACGCAGGTTTGCGCACCTCAACTGCGGGACTGCGCATATTGGAGCGCATACCCGAGTGAATAGGGGCACCATGGGCAGCCAATCAGAGCGTGGCGGGGGCGGGCCGTCAGGTGCGGTTCACCTGAGCGTGCCCGGTGTCTTATTTATGCCATTATTGCGCCTGGCTGTCCTTGGCGATGGGGGTTAGTGAAGGTGCGCCTGGGATTAATCTATCACCGCACTGAAGACCCGAGAGAAAAACGCTCTGTCCTTTACCCGGAACACCAGTACATTAAGGACGAGTGTTTCCTAAAGCGGATCATCGGCCGGTATTTTTACTGTGTTTCTTTCTTGTCTTTTTGTGCATGCTAGATAACTTTGCTTTCTATATAAAACGCGAACAAGGAAGATGTTTCAGGGTGTCTATCTGTCAAATGACTCTTGCAAAAACGGTGAGTTGTTCTTCTTGTGTTTTATGTTTTAAATCTTAATGGGCAGCTTTTCTTGTCTATGATTTAAGGTTATGGGGACGGTGAGAACTCTGAAATGGACATGGAAGAAGTGAAATTGCCAGAGAATTAAAAATGATATACTAGCTTCATAATCGGCCTTTAACACGAATCGTAACTATCAATTCCGAATGTTAATTTCGCTTTAAATTGCGGTGGTCGGGGTTTTGAACGGATTTAATTGCGGATTCGGGTTTCGTGCGTATTGGTGAAAAATAAATTGGTCTGAGATACTGAACTCCGGACTTAATGTTTAGAAACCCAAGGCCACTTTACCGGTCATGCCCTGCGTTTTGTTCTCGTTATGTTTACCAACTTCCACACTCGGGTTCTCTTCCAAAACTAGTGTTTTTTGTGTGTGCTGATCGACTGAGGTGGGTAGTTCCCACTCAGGAAATACGAGCCCTTTGGTCGGAACTGTATATGTTGACAGGGTAAATATACTGCCGCCCTGTTCCGCTACCAGCCACTGGAAATTCATGCAGGGTTCTGCTGGAGTGAGATTTGCAATCCGAGACAAGTCTGCACACACATGCACAGGCATTTATATGTATTTAACAGTTTTATTACCTTGTAAATAGTCTGTGGGGTTTGCAAACTGCCCCGACGCTTTTGATACAGCTAATTTTAGATTTATAATGGAATAATATCGATTTCCCGCAAGATGCCTAGAGTTGGCAGCTCCGTACACGGTGAATTGAAATGTATCAGTATTTATAGGCGAACTAACAAATTATACATGCATAAGTAAAAGTCACTGGCGTGTAGGAGTCGGGAACAACATCCCCAGTAAAACTGAATTATATCTCTAAATATTTATTATTTCATAAGGTCCAAAGTGCAATTTTCCAAACTGGATTCAAAAACATGCAATTAGAAACTGCCTAGTTTCTATAAAAACGTGCTTCGTATAATCTTTGTATCGATAAGCCATTTTTCTTACTAGAATGTCCCATTTCTGTGTACCGTATTAGTTTTATATATGTTTTAATAATTGCCTGTTTAATGAATGTGGTGGCAGGTGTGTAAACAAAGCCTTGGCCATGAAACACTGTTCCACTTTTCACAACCAGTCGTGTTTCCTGATTTAAGTATAGGGG
This sequence comes from Petrocephalus zakoni, assembly GCA_026774425.1. Lineage (NCBI taxonomy): Eukaryota > Metazoa > Chordata > Actinopteri > Osteoglossiformes > Mormyridae > Petrocephalus > Petrocephalus zakoni. The sequence continues at coordinate 6,023,827 of JAODKN010000048.1, read as the reverse complement.
AATTTCGGCAGTACTTGTAACGCAGACGCAGACTGAAACAGCACCTGCGTTGCAGGTGGTTTCTGCCTGAGTCTGCGCTCCAGCTTAGTGTATGATGAGCGGGCGCCTCAGAGATGCGGTGGCCTAGCTTCCGTAAAAGGCACTGCATGGTATTTAACACGTGACCTTTCCTGCCGGCTGGGTGTTGTCCACATAGATTAGTAGTAGGTTAAGTCAGTAGTACCATAGGTTATTATTTGATCATATGTTGCATATTTTTGTGCAAGTTATTGGGAAATTTTCCCAGGTGAGAACTATTTAATATACTGTGCTTTACGGTAATATTTTTTAAGGTGTAAATGTCGGATTAAAATGTTATATTTTCTTTTCGCTGTTCTTCCAGACACATTTCTACGGATGCTGTGCTTGTCCCGGACTGTTGTCTGTAGTGTCGGCAAGGAGATGCTCCCTAATGACACCCTTAGTAACAGGAACAATGTCACTAACTTGGAAACCCATATTGGCCAGGATAAATGGAACAACTACCAATTCTGGATTGGCTTGTGCCTGGCAATTCTGTCGGCCTTCCTCATTGGGGGAAGTGTTATTCTGAAGAAGAAAGCCCTCCTCCGATTGATTGGAAAAGGAGAACCTAGAGCAGGTGTGTGTGTCAGATTATCTAGGGTAGGGCTCATGGTACAGTACTGTGCAAAAGTTAGGCAGTCAGATAACTGAAGCGATATGTTTGGGTAGTAGGTGTATATTTTAACATTATAATATATGAAAATTAAGAGTAAAAATAAACAAGAATTTATGTTCTCTAAAAAGTCACTAATATCTAGTTTGATCGCAAGAAGAACATAACTTCAGGTCCCAAACCGTGCCTCAGGGGCACCTTAGTCATTCCTTGCATTTGTTAAATTTAACCACCAGCTCACTTAATTACTTTAATTAGTTAAAAAACGAAATCAATGAGGTATTGATTATTGATTAGCTCCATGAAGTATGCTAGTGCTGGATGGTTACTGCAAATACTGGAATGAATTTAGGAGAGGTTTTTTAAAATTTGAAAACTAACATATCAACATAGTTTTACACCAACATGAAGGATCATTTAATCGTTTTTTGACTGCCTAAGGCTTTTTCCAGAGTACTGTATGTGAGATTTTTTATATTAGCTGTGGCATACATTAATTTCTGATTCAGCCAGTGAGGTTCTGATATCTAAATAAGGAACATTTTCCCATTTTGTAACTGTCCCTGATATTTCATGCAAATTTTATCTGTTGCGTTAGCTGAACAATTCCACACAAAGGTGCATTTGTCACATCCATAACACTGATAACGTGATCTATTTATAATATGGAAATTGATATATGATTTTTGAGGATTTGCTTGCATCCAACCAAAGAGACTAAAAAACTATGCAAATTGGCTCTTTGATACTAAGCTTGTTGGCCAATATGAGTCTAAATATCACATCCATAACAGTGGAATTGCGCAGCTATAAACATCCTGGTACCTATTCTACCATCGTTTAGTGCCAACACTAACCCCCGTAGACTGATGCTCATCCACTGAAATAAAACATTCTAAAGATAATGGCCAGAGATTTATTCTGGATGCATCTAGATTGCCGAGCGAGCCGGTTACAGTTCTGATGGTGTTGCTTTGTCCAGGTGACGGCGGTCACGGATACTTGAAGGACTGGTTGTGGTGGGGGGGGCTTCTCACCAGTAAGTTAGTCGCATCATTGCAAACCGTAAAGGAAAATACTGTGTTTTGAATTCTTGCTTATGGTCATGATTTGGCTTGTCGGTGCTTCTTCCCAGTGGGTGCAGGAGAGGCTGTGAACTTTGCGGCCTACATGTTTGCCCCTGCGACTGTGGTGACGCCCCTCGGCGCACTGAGTGTGCTGATCAGGTAACCTCATCCGGCTCATTGCTCACGCGCACCGCGAGTACCGCCTCAGCAAAACCAATAAGCTGCATTTACTACCTGTAGCAGTGCACGTATTCACCAAGTACAGTTCCGTACGTCGTTTTTGGTTCGGTACGCGCAATGAAACCAATGAACACATTTATTGACATGGGCAGAACCTAACAGAAAATGTTATACTGATTGTGGCTGTGAGTTGGTTATGGTAAACTTTGGTTACATTTGGTTATAATGGCTGGTTTTTGGGAACACTTTCCCAATAGAGTACGCCAGCATGGGAGAGAGGGTAGCCGAGAAGACCGTTGGTTCTGTTATACCAAACTCAGATGCATCATCCGAATGTGTGGATGACTGGAACAAGACAGAAATAGCCTCTGCAAGTTAGTCTTCCTGTGGAATTAGAGGCACTTTTACCAAGAAATTCTTACTGGGTTGAAAAATAACTATAGGCTATGGGGATATTTATGACTTCTAATATGCGGCCATGCTGCATATTAGGGAACCGGCAACTTAGTTCATTATATATTATAGTTTTTGTTCTTTATTTTACATAATTGTTTTTGCAATGTGCAAATAAGTGTCCCTTAAGTTTTGTTATTCAGACGTTCATAGACACCACAGGGACCAAAATTTTAGAGATTGGTCCTGCTGTGGTCAACCGTGGGGCCCTTTCGATGTCAAGTGAATTGTGATTTGGAAAGCTTTCAAATGATTGCAGCCACTGTTGTGTGGAACTGGCCTATGGCTTTGCAGCTGACTGTTGGTTCCGGCTATGGCCGCTTCCGACAGTGCGCTGCTGTCCTCCTACCTGCTGGGGGAGTCATTGAACCTCCTTGGAAAACTGGGCTGCATCTTCAGTCTGCTGGGAAGCACCATAATGGTGATTCATGCTCCAGAAGAAGAAGAGGTTACCACACTGCAGCAGATGGCGCAGAAACTCCTTGATCCAGGTAGATAAAATATCCTGTGTGTGTGTGTCCAAGTACACTATACAAGCAAAAGTATTGGGACACCTGGTTAAGGGGTAACCAACTCCACATTGGTGCCTGTGCACTGATGAATGGAATGTCGTGAAAGTGCCTGTGGCTGTAATGGCCAGGTGTCCCGGTACTTCTGTCCATCTTGTATATATGTATGTTGACTAGTTTTTTCCATGCAGTCAGAAAGACCTGGCAATTTTGAATGACAGTGCATTTTGAATAAGATGATCAGTCATTGGTTCAAACATAAGATGTGAGTTATGTAAGTTTCATGGCTGCAATGCACTGCCACGCCATGGCACAATAATTGGTGAACACTGGCACACCCTGTCCTCCTCCGCAGGACAGAGTTTCTAGTCACATTTGAAAATCACAATAGTGATGCTTTCATATATTCATCTTCCTGTGTGAGTCGGGGTACTTCTGAAGATACTGGTTTTGTCTCATTGTTAAGAGCATTCATAACATTATATTGTTACCCATTTACTGATTTTTTTTTCCTTTGCATTATTTTAAACAGTTTAGTTAGCACTAGGAGTTTTTTGAGTTTGTGAGCTGGGATCTGGATATAGATACAGGAGAAGGTGCTTTAGATAATCGAGTCTATGTCCATTGGAAAGCGGATCGGATTCCCTTCTCTTACTGCTGTTACACCCTTGAACATCTCAGCAGACTTGGGTCACCTTTGGCGACTTAATGTTGCTGAGAAAAACGTTCATATCTGCGCTATAAAATTTAAGTAACATGGAATTGGGTAAAAACTATATGAGTCCGATCTAAGATCATTGCTAAGCACAATGCATGTTTTAATAAATTATAAAAATACTGTGAAATATTAGACGTCTCCACTTAACCAAATGTCAGATATTTTGTACAGTGTCATGGAGCTTTTTTGTGATCGAAGAATGCTGTCTTACGAATAATGTCATGTCCAAATAACCACAAATTTCTTACAATGACAAAATAACCATGGTTTACTCTGGTGCATGTTAGCCTTTCCTAGGTCAACCACTAAGAACCTTTCTAACCTGCTGTTGCCCTATCTCTGCAGGGTTCCTGGTGTATGCCAGCATTCTGCTGGTGGCCTGTCTGATTCTGATCTTCTACTTTGCTCCACGCATCGGTCAGTCCAACATCTTGGTGTACATCAGTATCTGTTCCCTGCTGGGCGCCTTCACGGTCTCTTCTGTCAAAGGCTTAGGCATTGCCATCCGTACCTTCTTCTCTGACCCTTTGGTCTTGCAACATCCCCTCACATGGATTCTCCTGTGTTCGCTGCTGGTCTCCATCATCACGCAGGTCAACTTCCTGAACAAGTCCCTGGACATTTTCAACACGCTGCTGGTCTACCCCATTTACTACGTGTTCTTCACCACCGTGGTGCTCTCCACCTCCATCATTCTCTTTAAGGAGTGGGGCGCCATGTCTGGCGTTGACGTGGTGGGTACTATCTGCGGCTTCCTGGTCATCATCTTAGGGGTGGGCATGTTGCACATCCTGCGGGATGTCAACATTACACTGGACAGTCTGAGGGACAGCATCCGCGTGCAGCGCGGCGAGAGACAGAAGGTCGGAGTGGAGGACAAACGTGTCCTTATAGAGAACATAGACTTTATGTCTCCTGTAAAGGACGATGCACCGCGGGTCTTTATTATCAGCTGAGCAGCTTTTGATGAATCATAGAGCTATTTTAATGTAAATATGTGAAATTTACTATTTACACTAGCTTGGCGTCCTTGCACTGCTACTGCTGATGGCTTTTGCCAATGAAGCATGGCGCCGTTTGTAACACTGCTCTGTCTTGATAGATGCCACCCCCGGAGCCAGAGGTATTTCCATTCTTCTAATGTCTAGTGAATGTATTTAGGTCATTTGTTTGACTGTTTATAGACATGTTAGGGTATTTCCTGCCAAATCTGCCAGACTAATTGCATCTTCTCAGACTGAGATCTGATTGGTTTGTATTGGTCTGTGCACTAACCTGATGTTCGCTGAGGATACCCCGACCCCTAATTGGACAAACGGTTTCTAAAAATGGATGGATGGATAGATGTTTATGATATTGTCAATCATGGTATACTTATTTATGTACTGTGAAAGAACACTGTCTGTTTTAAATTTGTAGCACTATACATTTAATGGAGGAAAAAATATTTTTAAGGAATGGATTTTTGCATGGAAAGTAATCTATTTTTTATTCATTCAGGATTCATTTACATGAAATGGACAAATTTTTTATTTTTTTATTTCTATTGCAGCATGGGAATTAGAAATGATTTTGTGTTGGATACTGACATTTTTTCATGGATATTGGCATTTTTTCATTGACATTTTTTCATTTCATTTTTCATTTCATTTTTCATTGATAATGGCATTTCTTCATTGATAATGGCATTTATTTCTAAGTTGTTGATGGGGTTTTTTCCAATTTGCAGACAAATACCTTCAAACCCGAAATGTTTTTGTATCTTAATGATGTCGTTCTGATCACTCGAGAACACAATATATATAATAAAATCTGTAACATGTTGCAAAGTTAAATTGAGGGCTCAAACTGTGGATATTTATTTTTGTAACTAAATGAATGAATAAATCTAAATGAGAGCCCAGTGGATCTTTTGAACACTTTGCATGCATTTTCGTTAATTCTTTGCAAACAAAATGTTGTCTCCTGTTTGAATTGTGCAAAATTTAGCAAATGTACATTTGTGACACTTTTCTGGAATACTGCTGCTCCGTAGTGCTCTGTGGTTTATTGATACTGTCTTTATATTCATGCCTATAAAACCAATTTCATTTTGAAATATTGATTTATTACTTTGACTACAAAAACCAAAAAACTGCATAGGATTTTTTGACTGTTTCTTATAGATTTTTACTCACTGAACCTGGGAAAAATATATAAAAAAAATTAATCTCATAAGGTTTTCTTGCAAAACTCATGTTTTTAGTGTAATTAAGCCTACAATTGGCACAGACAAAAAGAGTAAACGTAGTATTAAATATATCATGAAGGAATAGTTTTTCGTTTCTTTTTTCAATTATAAGAAAAGTTATGCATAGTTAATTGTAATAAAATATAGATTTTTCATCGCTGTTGTGTTTTTTTAATGTAAACTCATGTTTTGCAAAAAAACTGTACGTGATGGCGGGATATGGAGATCATTTTTGGATTCAGCACCCTAAATGCAATAAAATTTACCAAAAAATATCCCATGCTGCTGAAAAAAAAAATTGCAGACCTGTGTAATCAGATGGCTGCAATTGTATTAGTTGCAGCAACTTTATAGACAAGTAATAACAGACGCCCCCTTGTGGGCTCAAGTGGTGTTGCGTGTGTTTTCATGCTTTAAAATATTGACCCTGAATGGGTCTCTCCTATTCACAAGCCTGCCTTTGCTTTCCTTGTGAACTGTGTCATGATAGTTTGTTACAGCTTGCAATACACAAAAGATCAATGTACACGTGCCTGCTGTGAAGTGAGGTGAAACGGTCATAATGTTTTAATTAATTTTTATTTTTTAACAAAAATAAACACCGGGATTGCCTGTAATTTTTCATTTTCGCGGAGTAATTACGAGTGAATTTGTGCAAAGACGCGTGTCGTCTTCCAACATCTGTGGCTGTGGCGGAGTGGAAAAGATCCCGGGACTCAGTTACAGTATTTCTCCAGGTGTAAGACATTGCACGGTTTGTGACAGCACTGCTCCACGATCCCCCCCCGCTTGACCTTCGTCTCCGGCTGCTCTTTGTAGCGATACTCGTCAGCTTCATTCTCTGGGCCTGATTTCGGAGACAGGAAGCCTGCAGAGATCAAGATTAACCTAGAATATTGCTCACCAGGTGAAAAGGATTGATTATAATTGTGCCTTTTAATAAGAACTGCGATAAGGTCTAAATTTAACACTTGCCAAAGAAGTGCTTTATAAATGGATATGTACTTCTATTGATGGCATTTGAATGTATGACAAGAAATTTTAATGCATTTTGAGTGCTGAATATTTGCTTTACATGATGGGAAGTGTGATTTCCTTGTTCAAACCTTGAATTTAACTGCACACGCTCATTGTTGAGAAATGACCAACCAAAGCAGGCTGATGTTGAAGCTAAATGTGTCAGTCTATCATCATACCCAGCAGGGAGTCCACATCCCGTTTAGTGTCAGGGTTGAAGAAGAAGCCGCGCTCCCCACACACCAGGAAGAGCGCCTCCACCAGGTGGGAGCCGCACAGGTGCTGGTTGGAGGCGGCGTCGGCCCCCGGGCAGGACAGCACCAGCAGCACCAGCAGAGGAGACGCCCGAAGCCATGCCGCCATGTTGCCGGTGAGCTGAGAGCCGAGACACACAGGCTTACACATCCCTGCTCGTTTACTGAACCAAACAGACTGCTCACTGCCCCGAGGAAACGTCCAGAATTTGTGCTCAGGGACCAAAACCGAGTGAACAGAGGCCCTTGGGTCCCTGCTCACGGGCCTTCATCAGAAGGATCAGGAGAGTGGCAAACACTCAAAACTGGCCCATCAGTGCCTGTGCTCTGGGAGCAAGCAGAAATCATTTTGTAAGGAAGACGCCTTACTGTAATATGAGCACTAAGGCATTTCTCTCCATTTACTGAAAACATTTGGCTTTTCTGCCTGATTCTTCACCTGTTCCGGGGTACATCTGAAGCAGGGGACTTCTCTTAAGACAGATACTCAATGTGGAAATATGTGTTCCACATGCAATTTAAAGTCAGATGAAATAACACAAAAAACACAAAAAAATGCTCAGAAGCAAAGTAGTACAGACTTTATAATAATAATAATAATTATTATTATTATTATTATTATTATTATTATTACAGATTTTTGCACAGGTTTTTTTTTCATCTTAAAGAAAGATTCAGCGGTATAAAAGAGTGGTCAGATCCTCGCCCTTACCTGGTCTGGAGTGAGGCGGGTGGTGTTGCTTGCAGGGACTTGATGGAGGTATGGGTGTCTAAGACAGAGCCAACGACATTCTCTCCATTTATACATCCCGCCGACCTCCGGTGTTTGTCTCCATGAGGGGGGTAAAAAACAAAGTAAATAAAGCCAAAGTGGAAATTTGCGATCTTGCCTCGTTAGCCATGTTTGTCTTGCTAAGTGACATTGCTGGCGTACGGTGCTTAGCGCACATTGCGCGTGTTAGCGCTCCGCGCGTAAGGCGCAAGGCGCCCGCAACTGCGCCACCTGGCTCCCAATTAGCCCCAAGTAACACAGCAAATATTTAGTCTTTAGCTTGAATACGGCGCTATGGCGAGCAGATGGCTAATAAGGAGCATTTAGATTAATGTGCCCCATCACCTCCTGTGGTCGGAGGTTAAAGGGTGTAATACAAAAAGTACCTGTTTTTGGGGCACTTTGATGCGTCGCTAATCAGTGATTGATCGCGTTAAGAGAGACAGTCAGCAGCAGGGGCAATAAGCATACTGACGTCTGACACCAGCCACTGTTTTTTTTTTTTTTTTTTTTGCTGTAAAAAGCAGCGATTTCGAACGCATTGGAAAAGGAAGCGTTTCAGTATCATCGAAGAACCACGTTTTAACAACTTAAAATTCATTGGAAATGCAAAATGTCTCTAATATTACAAGAGACAAAGACAAAAGTCTATTTATGGGGGGAAAATTAAGCGATACTTAAATATTTAAATAAATACACGCAGATCAATGTCAGAATATGGACCTTTACCCAATTACTTAAAGGTAGGCTTATTTAGATATAAAGGTCTGTGTCCTCCAATAACCCTGCTTCACAAGGTTTTTGTTTCCTTTATCATTTTTGGCGTGCCCGATAGATTTCGTGATGCTAATCAAAGAAATTCCAAAATTTCACGTTGCATAAGGTTTTTGATGAACGGCAAATTTTGTTATAATGTTTGTAAAAAGTTAAAAACACGAGTGTTTCGCATAACATCGGTCAACAAAAGTGATGTCGTTTTTAGGCTATATTGGCAGTATATAATTCCTTATGAAGAATGTATGGGCATATTTCAGAGTAATTTAGGAAAAATGGTTTTTGATTTTATTTCTGGACTTTACAGAAGGGAGCAAAGTACTGTACGTCTGTCTTGCCTGAGTTTCCAGGTTGTAACATGTTTGGACATGT
>JAODKN010000048.1:5967595-5986621 GCA_026774425.1 Petrocephalus zakoni | reverse complement strand
GTTCAGACGAATGTGGATGCTAATAAACGTGCTGCATGCAGATTAGGAGAGAGCAGATTGGCTGTGGCTTTGCCCACTGGGGAACTATAGATAACTTTATTTAAGGGTGTTTCTGATAAGAGCTCATGCAGGTTTTGGGGTCGGATTTTATGGCTACAATTAGTTTACTTTGTTTACGTTGTTTTGGTGCCTTCTCCTCCTGTTAAATCTGTGGGCACAGGGAGGTCTTATCATGGGGGACATCAAAGACCCCAGCTGTGTTCAAGTCGTTACTCCACTGACATTTAAAGCAGGTCTTTCAGCTGACTCTGGGCTTTCCTTCACCTATCTGCGGTGGAGAGAGAGAGAAAGAAAAAAAGCCTAGCAAAGTTCAGAGAGGAATCGATCGCTGAAGACAAACCCCACGGCCTTCATCAATCTATGTCCAGAGGTCCGGAATCCTCCCATTAATTACACAGGGGCTACTTTTAAGTTTCTCGTCTAGGAACAGGTAAATTTGACAGGGGAAAAGCTTCTAGTTAAGTCTTGTTTCTGTGCCAAAGAGTAAATTTGTTTAAAGCATTCTAGTATTGGTTTCCCGTCATAGAAAATGGGTTCTGTTCCCTCTGTCCTTTTAGACTATGCGGGATATTTTAAAGTCTATTTCTATGAAGTATAATACAATGAAAAGGGGGCAGAAAAAACACCCGATTCGTCCATTGATTTCTTTTTCCAGAAATAGCCTTTTTGTTTTCCACGTTTAAAATAGTTTGCCTGTGATTTATGGTTTCTATATGCACAAATTCAAGGTTGACTGAGTGACTTTGGGAAGTTCCCCAGGCCGCCCCTATACAGACCACCATCCAGCAATGCAGCGGGCCGTTGCACATAAAGTAACCACGAGAGCCCGGAACTCTGTCTGACAGTGTTGATTGGACAGACGTCCTGATTGGATGGTATGTACTTGAACATAATTTCATTCTCTTTAGTTATTTAAACTCTTGTAATCCCTTCTAATGTACATTTAATGTGTGTGAAGTTTAAATAAATATATATGAGATTTGCATTGCATAGTGTGCATATGACAACTCTTAAATGAATCAGTGTTCACGCTGTTCTTAACAGCTGATGGGGCAAAACAAGGCAGAGAGGTGCCAGAAGGTGCTGAACGTTCTTAATGAAGCTGTTGGCGTGGTGAAAATAAGCCCTTGCAACAGTGAACAGATCCATCATCTCACAAATCATCCATTTAACATTTAACTTAATCATCACTATAGCGAGTGAACAGACAACAGTTGATGTGGGATCTGCTTGGTTATAAGAGCCTAATATCAGCCCTGTCTTGGAAAGAGGAGCAATATTTGAATTATGTATATCAGTGTTTTCCAAGCCGGTCCTTGGGGACCCACAGACAGTCCACGTTATTGCTCCCTCCCAGCTGGGAGGAAGCAAAAATGTGGTCTGTTTGGCAAGGAGCAAAAATGTGCTCTGTCTGGGGGTCTCTGAGGAATGCCTTGAGAAAAACTGCTCTATAAAACAACTCATGTGTCTTATTAGACCCTGTGTACTATTAAAAATAATGTGTAATATTATAATAATGTTTAATACTGCTTTAAATTGGAAACAAAATATGACAGGGCCTTTTGTGCCAAGCACAAATATGGATTGGCTGATGAAGCACAGGTGTTTCCACTAATTAGCCTTATTTAAATAAGTTTCTGATTGCCAACCTGCTGTTTGGAAGGTGCGGTGCCAAGGTAATGGAGGTGGCTGCCCTGTGGCTTTAACACTCATGGGCAGGCAGTCTCTCATTAAGGCTTAGCTTAGGATTGAAATGCTACTGATTCAGAACGTTCTGTTTTGTTTGCAGGCCGTTCGTTTGTTGGTGATTTGTTTGCAGGCTGTTCGTTTGTGGGCTATTCGTTTGTTGGCTAATTGTATAATTTTCTTGTTAAGTAACCAGCGTGTTTGTTGACTGATGCATTGGTAATTAATTGGTAGCTTAACACTGACTTGTATATGAAACTTATCATGTGACTGGTAACTTGCAATGTACAATTTAAAAATGTTACATTACAAATGGGGGGGGGGGTCCTGGTGGTGGGGGATGAGGGGCAGATTGCTGTTCTTGCAATTAAGGATTTTTGAAAACTGCCTCATGGCAATTACTGATCAGGAAACCATCAGCTTGGGCACTAGGTCCTGATGATGAAGATGAAGATGAAGATGAAGATGATTATTATTATTATTATTATTATTATTATTATTATTATATTGTTATTATATTGTTGTTATTGACAGTTATTATATTGTTATTATTAATAATAATAATTATTATTATTATTATTATTATTATTATTATTATTATTATTATTAATTTTATTTTTTTTACTATAAAGGTCTGGGAACTGGCTTATTTTGTCGCTACTTGAGCACCTGAGGTAACCAGCAGTCACCGTCAGGCCTTTCTTGGAGAGAGATGGTGGTGGGTTTTTGATTGTTATGATTCCTGCACTGCTGTGAACACTCCTACTAGACCTTCGGATGTATATATTAACAGGAATCGGCTTGATCCCGGCGAGAGCCGTACGGAGGCCGACAGCGGCGGCTTTGGCCGCGTAACATTCATCAGCTTTTAGCTTATTCTTTTTAACAGTTCGCCGTGAGCTCTCTTGAATTGTCGTACCGTGTCCCACAAGGTGGCTCCCTGGGTTGTGAAAAGGTACATTTTTAAGTCATAACCCCTCAAGTGCTCCCCTTGTTCTCTTCTAAGCTGATTTAATACCCTTGGCTTTATTTAAATGCTTACATTTTGTGGGGGGGAAGAAATGTAAAAAATGCATTTTTTTAACAAGGCAGTTGAGTAATGTATTCATGTTCTGTCAAATGGGTACATCTTTTCAATTATAATTGTATGTCATTAATTGTCTTTTTACGCATTGCAACCGTCAAGTTTCAGTGTGACTTGTGAATTTATTTTAAAGTGGATTTTGAGGAAAGTAAATTGGTTATATCCTGGATGTTGCTGTGACTAAAGGGAGTAAATTTTAAAATTAATATATTACCTTTCCTGTACTGTTTACCAGTTGAATGTTGTAGAACAGGAGTGGGGAACCTGGTCCATGGAGGGCTGGTGTGGGTGCAGGTTTTTGGGATGACCTCTCAATTGGCCAATAATAAAGCAGTGGTTCTCAGTTCCAGTCCTGGGGACCCACTGTTAACTGTTAACTCCCCCCCGGTAGAACAAGGCAGGGAGAATCTCTTGCATTCCTCTCCCCCAATCCCAAGGACACTGGATACACACACACACACACACACACACACACACACACACACACACACACACACACACACATATACATGCGTACAGAAACACACTCACCGCACCCTCCCCCCAATCCACGCCTTTGCTGCTTCGTACCCTCAGCATAGACAGGCGGGTCTGTGACCAGCGCTCCAGCGCTGCTGTTGTAGCTGTAGGACCGGATGGCTGTCTGTCTATGCTGGGCTACCTCCACTTCCCCGTTCCCCTCCCCTATTGCAAGTCACGATTTTTTGTGTTGTAATGTGTACCGATTATGTACTTATGTTGCTGAGGTGTTTTCTTCTGTTCCTGCATTGTACTCCCTACTGGAGTACAGTCGGGGGGCTATTTTTTTTATTCTCCTCCTCTTTCCCTATGCAATTCTGTTTTCTCTGTTCTTCCTACATCCCCTGTTTTCCCAACCTGTCCACCCCCCTATAATGTGATGTTTGTGTATATGTATGGACGGGGTGATGGCCAATTCTTTCGCTGATACTTGTGACCAGTGACATGGTGTGTTGCAATAGCAATAAAGGGTATCATCATCATCATCACCCCTGTTGTAGAGTAACAGCAGTAGTAATGCAGTGTATATAATGATTTTCTTAACGTTACATGAGTAGAGACATTAGTTGATTGACTAGTATAATCTAATAATAATTCGGCAGGGCTTGCAAGGTTAGGTAGGTCTCCTGTCCCCAAAAAACTGCTCTTGAACTGGTGAATCTTAAAGTACTGTATTAAAACAAATGTTTAGTAGGTTCAAAATTCAATCATCATTCTGTTCCCCTAAAAATATTGATGTATTCTTTTGGACATCTTGAAGGGATTTATCACTGCCTTCTTTGTACTATGTTAACGTAAATCTCTCTTCCTCTTCAATCTTTACAAATTCTAGGAGCATCCTGGGACAGCATCTAAAATCTCTAGCATACACTCACATTTCCTTTGACCGACTATTTCCTGGATGAAATTTAATTTCACAGAGTTTTTATACTCCTTTCGCTGCTTAGATCGTAAAGCTTACCCCCATAACTGACTGGATAAACAGTCTCTCAGTCAAAGCCTCCCCCCTGTATGCCGTCAGACCTAAACAGACTGAAATCCTTTCGTTTAGAAATTGCCAGCAAAGAATCCATCTCCATATTCATGTGTCAAAAGCTGTCCTGTGTAGTGACCAGTAATTCATAGTTCCTAATGCAAACAGATGAGCAAAAATAACTAGGAAATACAGGAAAGTTATGACACCCAGTCATGTAGCAGAAATGCATATTTGATGCATCGCATGAGGTGACCCGTAAGTCTGACCATTCATGCGTATGACCATTCAGCATGGCCTAAAATGACTATTTCAAAACAGAGCTGAAACGTACCACTACGAACTGATACTGCAAATCTTGGTATTAAAAACGTAATTACATTTCCACCGAAGAGAAACTGTCTGATTTTGTACAGAATTATTTCTTATCTGTATTTTGTTCTTTTTTTGGGGGGGGGGGGCAAATGTGTTACATCCATTTGTGCTCAATTTTGCAGGCAATTTACAATGGTCTTTTGCCAACCATTTAGAATTTCTAGCTAGTGAACTAGAACTCTGCTTTTACAGCCCAATCTAACACAAGCCCCATGCATTCGGCCATTTTCATTAACCACTTGTATAATTAGGGTCACCCCCATGAGATGCAGTGTGTAAACAGGGTACTTCTCGAATGGTTAGGCAAGCCATCAAAATACGTACATTAGTGCATGCATTTGCAGATTAAAGACAATTGATTTCCCAATTATGATTGGTCACTGGACTGTGAGGTGGAGCCTATGCAAGTACAGGAAGAAGATGGGCGTTTATAAGTGAGTACTTGACTGTACTGTAATTGTGTTCTTTATAAGAATGAGTACTTGACTGTACTGTAATTGTGTTCTTATGTACCCGGTTTACATCGTCTATTGCCGAGGACCAGTTCTAAAACTGAGAACGGAAGTACACAGGACAGTAAAAATCCTAGGGTGTCATTCTTGCCCTGCCCCAAATCTGAAGGATACATCAGTCGCATCCTTGCCGAACAAGACCAGTCCCATGATTCACTGCACCCCAAATTTGGTCTTGGGAGGCAAGTTAGCAAGACCGCTTTTGCCAAGACCACAAGTATGATCTTTGCCTTCTTGGCATGGAGATCCGATGTTTGGAAATTTGCATGAACAGAAACGCATGAGACACATACTGCATTCTGATTGGACAGAGCTTTGGTCTGAAATCTCACTAGTCTGACTTAACGTCGCGTCACTGTTGGTGCCAATCAGACTCTGTTCCACCAGTGTTGCTTCTGAGTAGTAAAGCACAAGATTATTTGCATAGTTAATTATTTTCACTGTAATTGTACCTTCGCAAAATGACTGTTTAATGTGTTCGAATTAACCGACAAGCTTGGAAGGTGAATGGTGCATGAGAATGATAATCAGGTAATTAGATCACCAGGATTTTTGGATACTGATTAGTGTCACGTCGTTTATTCGGCTTGTGAGTAAATCAGAATGCTTTTTTTCTTGTAGTATTTGTCTTTCTAACTTCGTACCCTGAAGCGCGGTGTGCCTGCTGACCAAGCAGGCGATTTCAGTTCTCTTTTGATCCATCCATCTTTCCAGTCCATCCCTCATGCCTCGTCCTCCTCTTTACACTGCAGCGTCGCTCCTGAGATTCCCTCTGTTCCCCATTTCTCTTTGTGATTCTCGACTTTAACTGGTGCTTATTTAATAACTAATATTGATTTGAACAACACAAATATAATTTCCATCTGCAGCATCACCCAAACACACAAATAAGATTTTCTGTTATTTTGCCCCTGAGACTATGATTAATAGATGTGTCAGCATGTCCTTAATACCATTGTAAATCTGCCATAATCAATATTTATTTGCATATATTTGCATATATATTGCTTAAATAATGTGCTAAGGAATTACAATGTAGCAACTGAAATGCAATATCTCCCAAATGTAGCGACACCTGTTTGCAGTTTTTCAGTGCAATGCTGTGGGCTGACTTTTTTTTTATTTTTTTTCCCTTCTTTGCAGGAATATGCGTAATTTGCTATTTCGATATTCATTTTAGCAGCGTTTTATGATTTATTAAAATAAGGTCTGTATGAAACATCCTTCGAGATGAGCTATATGAAGAGAACTTCAGTGAGACGCGCGTAAATCGCATTATTTTGCTTAAACCGGAGAAACTAATGGGAATCGGGAGCAGTGGATCTTGATTAAGTTTTTAAATATTACCGAACGCCATAAAACCCGCAAGCGGGAACAGGCCGCAGAGAGCTGCCTGTCCTGTAACGCGCTCGAGCAACCGCGCAACATCTTCCCCGAGCGAATGGCAGGCAATTGAGTATAAACAGGATGCAGATGGCGCGACGGCCAAAGCCACAGCGCAATGCGAGCCCGTCCTGCTGCTGGCCGTCTACCTGTTTTAATTAGGCCCGAGCGCTCACTTTAATTAGGCCCGAGGCAGCCAATCACAGGAGCCCGGGGGTACCTCTCTCCTTTAGGGGGGCCCTCGCTCCCCACAGCAACATTTTGTCGGAGGTGATTAACTTGAACGTCGCCGAAGCAGCCAGTATGCCCAGCCAGACACGAGCCGGGGCAGACGCATGCCAGAACGTGAGTAACATTGCCGCATTTCGTTCAAGGTGCCGGCTCGCAGGAAAGAGCATGTCACACGAGCCTTTCTAAAATGACTGCAAATGGCAGGATCACCCGCATCACCAATCGCCATATGCCACTTGCCTCCCGCTGTACATGTCAGTGGCCTGCGATGATCAGAAGTTTCTAGATTTCCTGACATCTTTTACAACCAGGTATCGGGTTAGGGGAAGGGGGAGCTTTTGCAAAAGTATTAAAAGTGCCTCTCTTAAAAGGCACTGGGTGCCCTCTTTTTGTGTTTTTTACTAGCGGTGATTAACATCCACCCCTGTCAGGTCGACAGTTTTTACCATCAAGCACCTGCACAGCCCTGTAGCAACCATTTTGCATGCTTATAAAAAACACGCTTATGAAATCTGCATGGCAACAACACATGCCATTTTTAGTTCCATAATGCTGTGTTTGCTGGTGGATTTACTTTGAAAATACACATATTTAAAATATTTGTTTCATTCAAAGGACAAATCATTTTAAAAGACATTCCCCGGGACAGTTTAACACCCCAAATGCACAAGCGTGACAGTCAGTGCTCACAGATCCCGCATAACCTGCCGAAACCTTACACTCCCTGTATTACAATTCTGCTGTTCTCGATTCACTGTAAATGGGGAGGTTGTTGTTAACCAGGTAATGACTGACATAATCTCGCCATGGACCCTTGAGATAGACTATTACATGTTAGAAGTCTTCCTGCACAGTGGAAGAACTGTCATGACTTCATACGTATCTCAATTTGCCATTTTATCATTAAGATTTAATAAAGGCCTTCGCCGCTGTAGAGCTGATAAACGGCACAATGCAATTTCAAAAAACGTTCTATTGCACAAGGCTGCCGCAATTACTGGGGAACGTATGCTTTCCACAGACGGCCTCTGCTCATCCACTGTCCGACTATCTTGTTTGTAGGTTATTGCTTTATCCGCCTGGAATATGTCGCGTGTCAATTCCTCTTTCAAGTTAGTATCACAGTTCAGAAACTTTAAAATCCTGGGAGAACGTAAAGATCAGATTTGAACCTTGAAAGAACCAGCTTACAATTTACATAATTGTTTGGGCTCCTCTCATGTGCCGTCCTCGGTGTATCTGCCTTTGATAATGGAGCAGAAGGAAAAGTAATTTAACTCTGTTCGTCATGACTTCATTTAATTTACTATTTCAGCCTGCGTTTTTCCGGCAGAGTAGGGAGAGGGGGGGAGAGCGAGAGAGAGCGAGTGTCCAAATCTGTATGTCGGCTCTCCACAGGGAGTGGAATGGAGATGAAGTTTTATTGAGGAACAAAAGCTAAGATGGAGCTGTACTGCTGCCTGAGCCTGTCTCGGCGGGGACAATGAAGGAAAGACAAAAAGCTCCCGCCGCACAGCCTCGTCCTGCACCTTCCTGGCACATAACTGCCTTCTCACTGACTCGCACACTGGCGAGGCTGCCCTATACTAGGCTGCCCCAGCTCGCTTCACCGTAAATCCTGGAAATGAGCCTCGATTCCGCCGAGGCTGGAGGAATAACGGCCGCCGCTTGGAAGGGAAACGTGCCGTGGACCGGCCGTGACCTTTCATGCTCCACGGGAGTGATATTTAAGGGGTGGCGCATATCTGGAGAGGGCTTTCCGAATTACCCGGCAGTGTCTGAATTTCTCAGAAGTATTTCTCCTGTTTGACAGCAATGGTGATCTGCAGGAAATGATGCAGCCCTTCTCACAATTTTCTGTACCCTGTTATGCACTACAGGGCTGCGGTGAGCTTGGATACAACACTAGGATGCACAGGGCACAAGGCAGGACACACCCGGGGGGGGGGGTTCCCTTTGAAGGGCCCACACAGTCATACAGTAGACGCACAAATTCACCTGAATGCACGACCGCGGGCTTGGAAAGGTAACCACTGTAGTGGAAGCACACACAGGGAGGACAAGGAAAAGGCAGAGTGGGCATGGGATTCGAACCCATCCACACCCGGAGGCGCGATGCCACTTGCTGCCTCTTACTTAAGGAATGAAAAAGAAACAGACCCCAGTGCATATGCAGGGAGAACATGCAAACTCTGCACATGCACATGAGTCCAGATGGGATTCGCCCCCACCCCCCACCCCCCACCAGATCTGGAGATGTGATGCGCAAGTGTGGGTTATTACTTAAAGAATGAAATGAATGCATTTACGTGCACATAATGTTTGCGGGTTCTCCCATTTACTTTCATGCGAGCGGTGTACTAAAACATAATTACAAGGTATGTCGGTAAACTGAACATGCAATTCAGTCAAACCATCGCCATTTGTAAATTAAAAGCCACTTTTTTTCCAGTACGGTTTTGAATTCATTTACATGCCCATTGGGAGAGACGTTATTGAATTTCCCCAGCTTATTGATTTTTCTGCAATGACACACCGGGAGGTATATAAACATGAAAACGGGCCAGGCAGCCGTTAGCGCGTTAATCTCTAAAGTGTGTTAATCGCGCTCGCTTCGCTCCTCTTAATATAGTTCAAAACCCCGACGCTCGTACACTGAACCTATTCACCAAGTGCTAAGTGCTTCGAAATCCTCGTAACCCCCTGCACCATCTGCTCCTCTTATATTGTGCCTCCTGTAATCTTCGGCACCCGAGTTTTTTTCTTCTCCTCCGTAGACGTAGGTTTACATTGATTTTGTACACGTTTTACATTTCACGCAGTCGGACCGCGGGGTATTTACAGATGAACGCCAGATTAAATGCGGTCCTCCCGGGGTACAGAGCCGCGATCGGCTCATCCTGCGTCCTGCTGTTCGCGGATCTGTAGTCAGGGGTACTTTCTGAGTTCTGAAATCAGCCTATGATGGAATTTAAGGTATTATAACGTATAAATACAGCCGTTTTAAAATTTGAAATTCGGTTTCAGTGATTTATACTGTTGTTCTTGCGATGGATGTTTTGGGTAATGTATCATATTTAATATGATTTTTTTTTATTTTTTTTTAGCTCATGTCCTCTCATATATTACTGCTTACTGGTTATATAACCATAACTGTTACTGCTGCTGAATTTAGACTAACACCTCTCCAGTTTGGTTTTACTTGGATTTTAGTTTAATGTCCAGGATGATAGGACTGTTTTTTTTAATATGCTTAAAAATCAATTTACTACTATTTGGCCATTTAACCCCGGATCTTCCGAGCCCTACGCTGCATGCGTAAATCGACAGCATGTGTGCGTCTGTCTATCTGTCTGTCTGTGTGTGTGTGTGTGTGTGTGTGGGTTTGCATAGATCACATTTGAGGATCAAAATGACCCCAAAGCAGGCTTGGCTTCAGCTCTCAGTAACCGGGTGGGCCAGGAAGATTTTTTGGGGGGGCAATTACATATAAAACACTTCCCCCCTCTTGGCTGGGTGGGCCAACCTTGTGATTGGGGATGCCAGGCCCACACTGCCCCCCCCCAGTGAAGCCGGGCCTGCCCCAAAGTGTGGTAAAACCTGAAATTTAGCTACTTTTGGGAACATCTTTTCAGGTCCCCATTTGGATAACCTAAATTTTATTTTAAAAAAATCTGTGAATGCAATCCAAAAGTAAAAAAAAGTCTTGTATTTGGGTTGGTTACTTATGGTTAAGGTTAGGGCTGGGTAGGGGTTAAGGGTGTTGTGTTTGGGATTGTGGTTTTTCCCATAAAATGAATGGAAGGTCCCAATTTAAGTACGTAGGTGTGTGTGTGTGTGTGTGTGTATGCCCTATCTTTGTGTATTATTGTGGTTTATCTTAACTGTAAAAATATTGTTTTCATTCTTACGGACTCCGAAGTCTGTAAATATAGGACCTGATTTTACCATTAAATGCGACGGTACATGTGTACTGCTTGTTGGGATCCTGGTCTTCGTTTTAATTAAAGTAAAAATATTTAATTTCAATAACTAATACAATTTGCGTTTCTGTTTTACCTGGAACTAAACTTGTTTGATGTTACATTGTTATGCTGGTCCTTGAAATCTCTAGGTAGCAATTCCTGACAGCATAAAACTGCATGTGAAAATAATAAAACTGCTACGCCCATTTTAAAGTATGGGTTAATTTGATAATATGAATCCATAAACATATGTCCCTTTAGAACTATTGGTGGAATATTTTAGCAAAGTAGCAGATACCAACAGACACAACTGAATTTCTGTTGCGGTAGCAAATTCTGACAAGGCAGCAAAAAATTGGTAAAAAAAAAAAAATGGCTGAACACAGTACTCACAGTCCAATGGGTCAAAAGACCGTCTCACCATTACCTCGGTCTCCAGTCAGGAGGCAGTGGAAAGACAGTGATGTTAAAATTTGCAGTTGAACAGAAATGCGACATGCTGAAGCTGGCTGCGCGCAGTTGCCTTCCGTCGCATGTATATTAAAGTGAGAATGTGAAGACTGGGACCTAATCTAAGCTAATCTTCCAAATGTTCACCCTTAAGTCTGTCTTCGGCAATTTGTGCACAGCGCAGACAGACTGAAATGCATAATCAAAATAAAAAGTCACATTATTTGTCAAATATATATATTAGCACCACATAGATTTTAACACTTGAGCCATAACATCCCTTTAAGTTTCTCTGGCTGATACCCACACTTCTCAAGGTTCCATCGTGCTAGTGCATGCTGGGATGGCGTTGCCTCTTCGCTTCAGGCTTCAAACGCAAAGCTTCGATCGGCCCACTTCCCCAGTCGCCCAGGTTCCTCTCGTCGGCTTCCACACGAAAGTTGAACTCCTTTGACTGAGACCCGGGTTGCAGTGGTAGACGTGTTACCTCCAGTCTGAGGAGCTTAAATCTGCTCCCGCTGCCCATTGACGCCCACGGATGCTGTTCTGTTTAGTGTTTGCACCCTGGATGATAAGCTGGTGCTACATAATGAATCATCAGTGCAGGAACATGCAGCACTGCTACCTGAAGGGCGTGTGGAAGGTGAAGAGCTTCGGGAAAACAGCCATCTTTTTCCTCACCTCTCCTTGTTCTGATTGTACTGGTTTTAGCAAGAAATTGGAAAGTTTCTTGCGGAGGCCCTAAGAGTACATCAGGCAATCTCTTCAATTCCGTTTTGCGGTGCGGTGCAACTCGGAGGCCCCCCCGAAACTTAAAAAATTTTCTTCCTTACAAGAATGTGACAATCATCAGTAACACGCACAGAGGTCCTTTTTGGAAAGAGAGAGAGGAAAAAAAGCATTCCTCAAACTTTAATGTTTCCTCTAGATTCCTCGATTCCTAAGGGCTGTGGCACAGGACTGAGAAAAATCTATGACATGAGGTTTTGAACTAACCTTCAAAGAAATGTGGGCCTTAAATACTGGACTTGGAGACGGGGGAGCAGTCATGTTACAGTGGTAAAGTAACTTGTTTTTGCAGTAACCGTGCTTAAAGGTCACATAGATCATGTGGCCTGGTCTCTTGTACCACAATACTATAGTTCAAGATGCTTTGTGAACTGCACAACTTATTCCATCAGATTTTAATACTTTTGCTGCTGATTTTATACTAAATTATAGTGTACTCATGAGTATCCTTGCCCATCATATGGGAGACCCAGGGTTTGATCCCCCGATGGAGACGATGTACTCTTTAGGGCCAATGTGGGGTTCAGTGGGTCAGGATACTGTGCTTGTGATCGCAAGGTCGCATGGTCAAATCCCCGGGTTGGCATAGTGTGTTCACTGTTGGGCCCCTGCCCAAGACCCCAAACTAGGCATGTGTTGGGGGTGCCTAACCATCTGGCTCTTTTGCTCTTGTGAAAGTGCCCACATGGCTGGACAAATATAAGGAGGGTGCCCCCCTCCCAAATCAGAAATGTACCCCTTCCAAAGTCTGGCTGCCCCCACTTTCTCGAAGGCATAAGTTGCTTTTGAATAAATGCATCAGTCAATCAACGTAAATTGTCATTTCTGAGGCACTTCTATTTTTTTTTCTTTTTGCCGTGATATGCAGAAACATTACTAAAAACCTCAGAATTTGCCATCAGTGGTATGCCTCAGCACCGAGAAGTCGATGGCGAGCATTTCCAGGGGCCTACTGTCTATAACTGTGCCTACGTACGTCTGCACGCTGTTACGGCAGCTGTTTAATCCTGCGCAATACTGGCAACAACCTTCAGCATCATCTCCCATTGTGCGCTAATAATAATGATGGTCTCTCCAGTACTCTATGGTGACCCAGCCCTTGATGGCTATGGTGCTCGGGCTTCTATCAGCTCTCACATCAGACTTTGGGGCGGCAATATTTGGTAAAATTCACCGCGTCCATCTGGGCTGTGAGTCAGACCATACAGTAGACACTTTGGCTCCTGAATCATCTTTCCCACATTTCTTCTAATAGTCGGGCACATTCTATTTTAATCTGCTTTTTTCCAGAATGAAAAAAAGGATAAGATAACCCCCCTTGAAGAGTAATGAAGTCATACCTAAAGAGGGTGTAGAGGGCAGTGATATTGTCTGTGTATATAGTCACAAATTCCTGGACCGGAGTCCATTACATCTTCTGGCAAACAGGTTTTTGAGGCCATCTGTTATATCTCAGCTCATTCAATGTGCTGGTGGGAGAGTGCCTGTATTTCCGTTCTTCCTGCCGGGATGGTAAAGAATTCAGGTTAAAGGATGCCAGCTAGGCTACCCGTATCTGCTCTCCAGATCCAAGAGTAGCTGTGTGGAAATATCTGGGCCGCTTCTTCCCCGTATGAAGGCCACACCTACTGCTAAGAAGTCAAGCCTTAAACTGAGACCTGACCTTCTCAACCCTCAACACACACAAGCTGCTATATTCCATGACATTCCTGGGATAAAATTAAACACTGTCTCAGCAGGATAGCATCATCTTTAACTTCTAGTGTTCCTGTTTAGACTTCCAGCCCGGTCAGATAATCAAACCGGCTGATTACTGCATTCTTCAAAGACTTACTTCTGGTATGAGGGGCGGGGCACATCTTAGCACAAAGGGGTAATTCGGGTGCCACGTTCTATAGGTGCATCCATGCATCAGCTACTGATTTTTTTAAAACACCTGTAATCACGCCATTCTTTGACTTTCAGTGTCCCAGAAACTACAAAATTTAGTCCAGCAGAAAATATGTGCTTACAGACTTGTTTCTGCTTTACTGGCAGAAAAGTGCAATAGCCTGAGCTAATAGCCACAAAAAGGATAACTGCTACTTTAATACTAATACTTAATTAGTGTTGCCTTAACTCAAATACAAAGGTTTCCATCTCCTCTTTACTGAATCAAATCAGCATTTATTTATCAAATACACAATGGCACAGCTTCCAACAATACATGCAGGCAATATAATGAGTTACCCGGAGAGCTCCCTATAAGTAATAAGTAGGTTTAAGGGAAATTTAGAGAAATAATAAACAAATAAATTATTGAAGGGACAGAAAAACGAACAAAATGAATGAATTAAATAAGTGCACATACAGTATAAGGAAATATACCATGTGGTGCATTTTGCCTTGCTGTGTAACGGAATTCCTTATAAGAAAAGTCTTGGCAACAGAGGTAGCCTTAACTTTATGTAATCTGACTTCATCTGACAGCATGTGAGCTGAGTTAATGGAGGAAGTGTAACAAGCAGCGAGATGTCAAAGCAGATAAGGGGAAATATATCAGCGTGGAATCAGGCTTGAGACGAGTCGTGACTGGCTACAGAAGCCACTCTCAGGCCCCCTGGCACTCTCAGGCCCTGCAACTCCTAGGACCCCCCACATGCACAAAAGAGAACAAAACAAAGGAATAAAACGATCATGTAAAGATATTACTTCGGTACTATTTCAGTCCTGCTGTAAATGTATTTAATTTGTCCCTATTGAATAATGCAATACATAATGTGGGCCTGAGAGGGGCAGGGCCTGAGAATGGGTGGGGCCTGAGAATGGTAGGCCTGAGAGGGGTGGGGCCTGGGATGGGCAGGGCCTGAGAATGGTAGGCCTGAGAGGGGTGGGGCCTGGGATGGGCGAGGCCTGAGAAGGGCAGGGCCTGTGGGCCTGAAAGTGCAGCCTTATGGTATTGCATGAGTCTGCTATAAGGGCCATGAAAAAACATGCAGCTATGTTAATGACACAAAGTGAGGTGAAACAGGATGGAGTGATCGAGATAAGGGCTACATCCCAAAAGTGTTTTTCTGACAGCTTCCTCACTTCCTCCCTCAATGACTTGAAATTTTCGTGAAGCTGACGAGGGAAGGAATGAGGGAGAGCGTGAGGAAGGCAGCACAGGCAAGAAGTGGTATTGGGACACTCCTGGATCCTTGATGACTTTCCATGCTCCGCCTCTATGTATGACGTTACCCCAGAGGTAGAAGCTGTTACACCACATCATGCGTAGATGTCACCAAAGGTGAATTTCTCTTCTGCAAAGGGTACTCACAACCTGACAAAGGGTACTCACAAGCTGACAAAGGGTACTCACAAGCTGACAAAGGGTACTCACAACCTGACAAAGGGTACTCACAACCTGACAAAGGGTACTCACAACCTGACTTCCGCATACTCCCGGTGAAGGGGTGATTTAACCGAAAATTGCCCCTCGAGAGCACAGGAATTGAGTAAAGCAAGGAATAAAAGAGGCAGAGCCAGAACTTACAGCTTCTTTCACATTTATACACATTTCACTTGGAAGAAATGAATTTTCCCATGTTGACCAGCAGAGGGCTCATGCCCCATACCACACCACTCTCCTGCCCAATGCGGCAAGCCTACCCCTTGGTTCACTTCTTGACAATTAGCCCCCAGATGAGCCGAAGCGTTCCCTGACTCGGTAACTCAGTCCTGCCTCGAGTCCTTCATTGATCTGGGGTGCGGGCTGCGAGTAACCTTTGATCATGCTGGGGCGTGTATGAGGCTGCAGCTCCAGAATTGCACTGCAGGTGGTCCACCTGTTCCAGGGATTTTAATGACTCTCCTCTTATAGTAAAATCCGCTGCCTCAGGCCAAAGGAGGAAGGACAAAAGCTCCCTCCAATCAGAGCGGTGTGTGGAACCATGTGACACTAGGATTAGACAGGAATGTTTTATTATAGTGTGGGAAGGGAGGACAGAGAGGAATGCCAATACAAGCCTACCGTTGGAACCAAAATACATGGATAATCTCCTGGGTAATGGGGGACAGGTGTAGCTAATTAAATGCTAAAAACCCAGGTCACTTGCCTACATCCTAACCTCATCTTAAACAATCCTGTGCCCATTTTACTCAGTTGTTATACAGTCAAATGCACTTTCATTCTGGTTACCTACTTGTTGAACAAAGGTCAACATTCCATCCTCTAGAGTCTGGCCAACGTTAGTCTGTTTCCCTCGTCTCCCTCACTTTTAAATTTTTCTTTGTGACCTGCAACACAAGGGATTATACACTGAATAATAACTATGACCACTATGGGCCTACGCTGGAGTCCATTGTCTTTTTCGTTGGCGTTTGAAATGTAAAACTGAATACTTGAGTATTCAATGAGTTTGGTCTTCCTTTCTTAAGAAAGATTTTCAAGCTTCTTGCAAAAAAAAAAAAAATTCCCTCCCAGAGTCATTTTGCACTTGTGAGGTGTACTTTTAATGAGCCTTTAGAGAAGGCAAGTGAATCAGCCGTGGTTACCCAGGATTCCAGTTCAGGGCGATGGAGTGCTAACTGCGGTATTTAAGGGTTGTTCAAATAAGCATTTAGGGCCTCGATATTAATTATAATAATTAATACATTAGTACATTTTCGTCTAACATCTCGGTGAAGTCGATATTGGCATTGGAGTCAATGTGACCTTTCTCACCCGTGTTATCATCAAAACGGAAAGAAAAACTTCTCAACAGTATCTGCTCATTTACCTTGACCAATTTCCCCAAACAAATGGGAGAATATCATAATGGTTGCTCTCTGCCATGCCCTAAGGATGGACACAGGTTTCCATTAGCACCGGGGATAAAATAAAACCTGTTTATTAACTCAACTTGGACCATTAAGGCGATGCCCGAGTGAAGCCATCGTGTTTTGACAGAAGCTAGTTTCCAAGCACAATGATCAGCCTTTACTTCTGGCCAGTTTTTATGTCAGACATGCCTGATTAGAAGCTTCAGTGAAATGAATCTGTTGTGTTGACAGTCCTGCTTTTAAAAAAGGTCACCTCTGAAAACAAGGTGACGGTGCCCCTTACTGAAGCATATCAGACGTGACTGGTGCCGGACGAAGCCCCAGGTAATCATTGTGTTTCAAAGGTCATCCTTTCTTCCCTTATTCCTGCAACTGACCCATCTGTAGGCGTAATCAATCAATTGATTAATGACCATGTTCCCACTTAATCACTTTTCCAAGAGTACTCCATCCCAAATAAGGAGCCTGGCAAGATGGAACCTACATCATAAGGTTCAGGATTAGGGTGGATGAAAGAAATGGGGAAACACACACACACACACACATACAGGGACGATTTAAAATCAAGATAAACAAGTTCAGGCATATGTGAGACACTGCATTTCACAGAGAAAAGTGTTGTTTATGCTTAAAGACAGGGAACACCTATTACAGAAGCATGGCTGTGTTTGTCAGTAACGTGCAAGACAAGATTTTTATGTTTTAGTGCGTGGTTTCCCGAAAGAAAGTGCTATGTTCTGACAATTGTGAATTTAACACGTTCAGATTATAGTTGCATGTAGAGCTAAACTTTATGCTTTGTACTGCCTTCAAAATAAGCAATATATTCCAATGTCCAATGTTAACAGACAAAACCACACCTTCTTTCTAATCTCAAACTGGGTGTTTTAACTACTGTGCCACCTGCTGGTTTGTCACAGCTCCTACATATTTTAATTCAACAAGCTTGAACCACACCTCTATCTGCCTATAACAGCCGTACATGGATGTAATAGACACAGCACAGTTTTTAAAGTGCTATTTTAAGATTTTTCTTTGGATTCTCATTGTTTTTTCACCAGGAATAAATACTAGGAACAACTTCTTACTGTAATGTGGTTTGCATGCTTTTATTGCATAACATCTCTAGTGATGCTGTTTCTCAAAATACAATGATGTTGTACTGTAGATAAAAATGCAAATTGGGCAATGTGGAAAGCAATAACTTTTTTTAGAGGCCGTGTTCTATCTCGTGCACCGAGAGGGGTGTGTGTGGGTCATGTAGGCTGCCAAATTCGTTATTTAACTGGGGAGAGGTCGTTTGACACCACCAAGGCCACCACAAAGTCGAAAAACACAGTGGGGGCCCGCGACTAGCTAGACCCCAGAAATACCATGGATGTGTAAAATGTAAAATCACCATCCTTCATCGTGTGTGCATTTCATAATTACCCTGCTGTTTCCGAGATTCAATTAGGAATTATTTTTGGACATAACTTAAATAATCCATTCCTTAATCTTTTATCCAGTACAGGGTCATAGAGTAGTTAAATTAATTAATCGTAATGTATAACTGACTGTTTTGTTCTCTTAATTAGACAGCCAACACATTTTTCTAATTATGACTACAATTCAAACAAATTATTAATCAGGATAATTTGTTTTTGTATAAAAAATCTGTTAGATTTTTCATTTTCCTAACATGAATTTCTCTTTTTTTTGCCTCAATAAACTACATGCATGTTCACATCTACTCACTGAAGGAGTTGGCAGTTGACATGAAAAAGCATATTTGAAACCTCATTTTCTGTAACTTAGATGTATTATACATGTGCAAATAAAAATCCAGTCTAACTAGATTCATTCAAATGTTGTTTCCTTGATCTGGCCCTAATATTTTACCAATTCAGCATTTTGATACCATTGTCAGCATTGCAAAGGCTGGTCTGTACAATTTGAGGACAGATGTTTGGTGTAAACCAGTGTTTCCGATCCCGGTCCTTGGAAAGCCACAGACGGTCTAAATTTTTGCTCGCACCCAGCTGCCAGTAGGGAGCTTGACAGGAAGCTGGGAGGGAGCAAAAACGTGGACTGTCTGGGGGTCCCCAAGGACCGGGTTGAGAAACACGGTTTACTGGAAGCACAGTATCTCCATCTCATCCAGGGTGTACCTCAGCTTTGTACCATAAGTGCATAATCCAGGCCAGTAAAAGCAGATGGATGGATGGATGGATGGAT